>JAWQEG010007042.1:0-59530 GCA_033782935.1 Petrolisthes cinctipes
AGATATAGGATTGTGAAAGTCATACACGGTCACGGGAAAGAGTTAACGACTAAAGGAAGAGAGAGGGGAAGGTAAAGATACGCGAAAGACAGAAGAAGAGATAAATGATAAAGAATGGGAAAAGCGGGACAAAGAGAGAAAGATTCAGATTGTGAAAGACAGACTGGGAAAAATTTACATAAAGATTGAGAATGATACATACGAGAAAATTGATTGGTAAAGGATTGAGGAAAAGGGAATGATAAATAGTTAGGAAGAGACAGATATAGAAAGATAAAAAAGAGAAATAAAGCACACAAAATGATACAACATAGATTATGATTAAAGGCAGACAGGAAGATAAATATTGACTAATGATGAAAATAAAGGGAAAAGTGAAAGGTACAAGGTGAAGAAAAATGACAGACAAGTAGAAAATTAAACTGCGATAAGTAGACACAAACAGACAATGTTATAAAATGCAACTTGGAGACACACAAACACACAACAATATAAACACAACTTAGAGACAAACAAACAGACAATGGTATAAACACAACTTGGAGACAAACAAACAGACAATGGTATAAACACAACTTGGGAGACACACTAACAAACAATGGTATAAACACAACTTGGAGATAAAGATGAATTACAAACAGGAAGAGGAGAAAAATTGTAAAAAAGATGAATAGAAATGAAGAAGGCAAAATAAAACAGACATAAAAAGACTGGCAGGAGGAGGATAACAAACAAATAGAAAGACACGGAAAAGAGTAAATATAAAATTAATATAAAAAATCGAAAAGTAAAAGTGCAAAAAAATCAAAGTAAATAGTTAACAAGACCAGAGGTAAAGAAAGAGTTGAGGGGTAACAGTAACTTGCTCAGAGAAAAAAATGTACTTAAGGGACCCTGTGATGTCGTCAGCAAACTGGAGGTAAACGAGTCCTTCAAATATTGTCACGAAACACCACCTATTTGAAAGAAGCGTGTTTCGCGGAATAGTCAGGAGGAATCGGGTAGTCACCAATTTCCATACGCGATCCCAGGGTCTAAGCAGGCGAGCCAAGTGTAGAAATGCATTCATTACGACTGTTCTAAGAGTACCTGTCCCTTTCACTTGAATTGTTGAGGGACCTGTGGTATTGTCGGTGAATAAATTGTTGTCTACTAATTTCTTTAAACAGTGTTACGAAACAGACACCTCTCTCAGTATAGGTGCTGTTTTGTAGCAACTTTTGGAGGAATTAACAGCCTCCAAATTATTAACTGTATCACACCATTGGCAGCTAGGTGTTCATTAAGTGTTTCTAAACCAGCAATAACCTATAAAACTTTGATCTACTCGTATTCCCAACAGATATTAATTTACAATGACTAAAGAGTAGGTGGTCATTGTGTTACCTTCATCACCATTGGCCACACATCACTCCACACTGCACATTAATAATTCTGGCAGTCATCATAAGAGGAAAATCGAAAAGTTGACGTCAGAAAACTTGATAATCTGAATCAGAGACATTCGAGCAAAAAGAGGAAAAGGAGATAATATTGTTAAAAGTTGCCATGGAAAAAACAGGACTATATAATAAAACTGACACCAGAGATAGGGATAAAGAACAAAAATAAAAGGACAATAGAAACTGCAATGAGAGAGAGAGAGAGAGAGAGAGAGAGAGAGAGAGAGAGAGAGAGAGAGAGAGGAGAGAGAGAGAGAGAGAGAGAGAACGTCAGCGTCAGAGCAGATCCATCATTATTACCAAGACTGAGAACACCTCACATGCAGTGCTGCCCATCTCGCCTATCATTATCTTCACTTTAGCAGCCCTACTTGGCAATACTGATTATGGAGGAAGGGGAGGGAGGAATTAAGTATAAAAGATAGGAAGATGGAATATGGGAAGAATGAAATACAGGAATAAAAAACAGAAACAAGCAATAAGGAAAGAGAGTCAGATGGAGGGAAGGAAGGAAAGGGATGAAAATTAAAGAGTAAGATGAGAGGGAAGAAGGAGAGGGAAGGAAGGAATAGAGGCCTGAAAGCAGAAGAAAAATTTAGGAAAGTACAGTACATGAAGGAGGGTGGAAGGAATGACAACAAAACACAACACAGAACGAATGGAGGAAAACATAAAAGGATAACGAAAATGAAGAAACCCAGATGAAAAAAAAAAAAATGAAAAGTAATGATGACACAAATGTAAAAAAAAAAAAAAATGAAAAGTAAAGTTAACACAAATGAAAAAAATAAATGGGGGAGGGAATATAAAGGTAAACAGGAAGAGATAAATGATGAACAATAAAAAGGAAATAACGGCACAATGCAAAAATATCCATAATTACCTCATATTTGCATCCATCCATCTACATAATCCCAAACTACTGTAATTAATCCTCGACTCCCACCTTCACGTTACCCCGGAGAAATGACTACACACCAACCAACCTACCAACCACCCGGCAGCTGGCGAGATAAACACTCATTACTCAGCCTCTTCATTTCTGCCACATTAAGATTTTTTTTTTTTCGTTTTTTTTTCTTTCGGGGGGGGGGGTTAATTCCTGATTCCTCCAGGCTATCCCAGGAAGCAAATCCCCCCCCCCCCCCATTGTTACTAATAGGGGATCTGTTTCTTGAGATAATTTAGAAGAATCAGTCGAAATTGGAGGCTTATCACTCCTTCAAATTAAGCTACATAACAACACCTGTACTGAATGAATCGGTTTCGTGGCATTTATTGGAGGAATCAGCAGCCCTACGAATTTATGAAGCATTCTAAGAGCAAGAAAAATGTCCCAGTTTCCTACATATAAGGCACCTAATGTGCAGTGTGTATTCCTATACCGACTGATACGACCTAACACCATACACTTTGATACAACCTAAGTTTGTATTAAAGTCGTTGTGGGTGACTTCGAGGGCCACTGATTCCTCCAAACAATGCCTTTAAACATACTAGAGCCTGAGTAAACGATTATGGCATCTGTTGTGTGGCATTGTTTGGAGGAAGCAGTAACTCTCCAATTCTCCCACAACAGATTATATCATTCCCATTAGCAGAAACATTAACTAAACACTAAATTACCGAGAGCACGCAATAAAAAATATGTGATAGGAAGGCACAGGTGAGGTCGACCCTGCGTGAGTGGGTAAAAAATAAACCCTATAATTACGACCTCATTTGGGATTTAAGTATACGTAATCACACTTGCCTATGAATTATGTGCAGTACAAAGCATAATGATGTTTTAAATGCACATCATACATCACCACCTTCCTCCCGCAGAGGCAACCCAACATCATGCATGCCACCTTCCTTACCTACTAATTCTGCACGGTTATTTATTTATTTATTTTTTTCATTTACTTTTTTTTTTTTTTCATTCACCTGTCTTTTACTCTGAACAGCGCGGGGGCAGAACGAAAGGGGATGTCCGTAACGCATGGTAATATGATGAAAATAGTCAAATGAGGAGGAGGAGGTGGTGGGTAGGAAGTCAAAATTTACAAAGGTAGGTGGGTTGGTATGTATGTATGTATGTATGTATGTATGTATGTATGTATGTATGTATGAATAACCCGAGAGGCAGATGTACAGTCGGCCTCAGGAATTCGTACACGGAGTATTGGTTAAAGTTTTTTTCTTTTTCTTTATTCTGCACATACTGTAAGAGATTTTTCTGCTGACTGATTCAAGTATTACCCAATTACATTACTAGAAATATTTGGTGTTAGGAAATTAATGTACTAAATTTTCTAGTTGTTACGAGCCCTTGATGTCACAGTGACGTATACGAGTTCCTGAGGTCGACTGTACATGCAAGTAGGTACTGTAAATAGGCACCAGGTTATATTGTATGGGATGAAGGTATAGGTAGGTTTGTAAGATGAGGTAGGAACGCAAACTCACTTGTGTATGTAAAATCAGGTATATTGGTGGCATCACTCTCTCGGTAGGCTGGTATGTGGGTGGATGGGTGGGTTTGCTGGTATGTGGGTGGGTGTGGGTGTGTTTGTTGGTATGTGGGTGGGTGTGGGTGTGTTTGTTGGTATGTGGGTGGTTGGGTGGGTTTATTGGTATGTGAGTGGGTGTGTTGGCTGGTATGTGGGTGGGTGTGGGTGTGTTGGCTGGTATGTGGGTGGATGGGTGGGTTGCTGGTATGTGGGTGGATGGGTGGGTTGCTGGTATGTGGGTGGGTGTGTTGGCTGGTGGGTGGGTATCCAGGCAATGTAGATAAGTGGGTAAGTGGGTAGGTAGGTGGGTTGATAGACTGGGATGACAGTGGGTGGTCAAACATAAAGAGGTGCAAGTTAGCATATAAAGGAGTGTATAGTGGGTAGTTAGGGAGATATATGATGTGCTGGAATGCAAGGTATAGAGTCAGGTGGGAGGAGAGCTGAGATATATAGGCCTGCAGAGGGAGCAAGGCTAACTAGACTAGAAAATTCACGCTAATATTCGCTAATCGCAAATACAGCGTTAAGTGAACATTACATTTTGCTACATCGATGCAGTACTCTACATTAATTTCGCTTTATTTTCTTGATTCGATTCATTTATGTTCGTATTTCCATAAACCGCAATGCAAATATTTTATCTTTAGGGTTTCAGACAATGGAATTCATACACATGCTCGAATCAGAAGTGGTTGATATTTTCAAATTCGTCGCTAACAACTGGAAAACAAACAGGTCCCACTAAATAAGACAAACAAACAACATATAAAACATAAAGCAAAAGATTATAAAGTATTGCTGAAGCCTGAAATATGATAGGCACTATAATAATGTTCATGGATTGATTCTGAAAGTTTTAATGACGCAGCTAAGGAGAACTGAAAGTGAGTTAGTAGGTGGGTTGGCAGCAAACTCATTGAAGCATAATAACAACAAGCTATTTATTTATATCTTGATATAGGCTGCTAGTCACTTATTGAGAGTGCAGATAAATTAAATTAATTCCACATCATCTATTACTTCATTGAATAAACATATATAAATACATATGAGCCGATAACTAAAGAAACCACACGTACACAGCAATGACACAAGCAGTTATCTATAGAAAGAGAAGAGTATAAATTAATAATCAAATAGGTATATGAGTAAATAAATAAATAAATATATATATATATATATAGCAACCAAACATGCACATCGAGGTCACAGACACAAACGTATAGAAAATTAGGAACAAACGAACCACGCACATAAACCACACACCCAACAACAACAACAAACATGAGGCAGAACAAAAAGGATAGAACAGAAGGGAAGATTAATGTCGTAGCCGGTAGTGAGTGGGGTGAATGGGAAGGGGGTGGGAGAGGGTGAGGCAGACGACCCGTGTAATGCCGCCCCCCATATATCTGTCCTATATATCTAGTGCCATATATCTTGTCACCTGCCCTGACAGCCATACCATACTGTGCTTCGCTATACTATACTGTGCTCTTCCCCTTCCTTCCTAACCCACCCTCACTCACTCACTCACTCGCTGGCTGTCTGACTATAAGGTACCATATTATACCTAACCCCTTCCCTTCCCACTCAGACAGCCTTACCATATTCTACCATACAACACCTACATCACACCATAGCATGCCATATCTTACTCTACCCTACCTTTCCATACCACATCATCTCTAACTGACAGACAGCCTTAAAACAGTCCAACATGACGTCCAAGTATAAGAATCTTGTGACTGACTATTCTTTCTTCAGATCCTTACAGTGTCGAGTTTATTTTCTCGTCTTCTCGTTTCTTTTTGTAATAACTTCAGAAATCATACTACCATAACTGGTACTTAGCATGTCACTCAGAAATAAAGCACATGGTCATTGCATTAGACTGATACAACCTAACCGAATAAATTTAGAATGTTATTTACGCAAATTTAATATGAATCATCAGGAGGAAATTATTTAAACATATTATATGATACATATCAAGTGTGTGGTTAATTATCAGCCCAGACGTTTTAATTACTGACCGTGCAAATGAGCCTCTCCTTCTGAAATGCATTTATACTGTCAGTTTCACTTTCTTTCACCACTCATGATTTTCAGCGACACAAACTATCAACTGATATTGGATGAAAAGTGCCATTCATTACCATCTAAAGAGGCAGCTGAAGCCAGGAGCCATCAGTAGAGTGCCGTGACGCCCCCCTCATTCCTTCGTCACTCAAGCCAATATATTTACAATTTGGTACAGCACAGAGCATTGTATTCCAACTAAACTACAAATTCCCAGAAGAATAACAGACCCCATCATCATCAATTATCACGGTCACTCCTGGTCACAACCCGGCTACCCCTCTCTGTGCTCATTACATCCATTATATACAAATATATTATCCCATCATTACCTTTCCCAAAACCCAGCAAAACATGGTTCCCTTCAATACCCTTTAACCCTTACCATTCTCCCAGACCCCTATACTTCGCCACTACACTCCCCGTTCATAGCACTTCTCTTCCTCCACGTATGATACCCAAACCTTTATTCCTCCTTACCTTTTCCTTCACCCACCTGAGTCAAACCTTTTACTTTTCTTTACCATTCCCTACTACACCTCATTCTTAAACCACTACCCTTCCTCAAGAAATTAACTACATCACAGTCAAACCTTTCACCTTTCTCTACCATTCCCTACTACACCTCATTCTTAAACTACACCCCTTCCTCAACAAATTAACTGCACCACATTCCATTTTTATCACACGACCACCTCCAACCCACAGGCTACTCATTCCTCTACCACTGACCCCTTATTACCATCACATCCTATTACAATCACTCAACCACCCCGTCACCTCATTGTCCCTCCCCTCTACCTACCTTCCCCTACACCTCTCAAAACCATACACACTACCCCACCGCCACCACCACCACCAATTCCATTCGTATCATATAGCAGCCCCCTACTCAACCCCATTCTGTCTTCCCTATATCTACTTTCTCTGCTTCCCCTTCATTTACCACCTCTGCCTCCTCTCATCTAGCCTACCTCCTCTCCCTACTCATATCGACTTTCCTTCTTAATCGTTACCAGTTTAATTAAATCTTCCCTTACACAGGTCTCACATACAGAACTACCACATGCACCAACTACACCCACCACTAAATCATTATATTATCACTCAGCTTCTGCACGTTACCCCACACACTATCAATCTCCTTTCCCACTCCACAGCCCCTCCCAGCACCACATCCTTTACTATATAGCTACCCCTCAACACTATTACACTTTGTTTCCACCCACTTTATTGTACCCATTCCTTCACCTTCCCGTTCTAATATCGCCCAAACCACACTTCCTACCTCCACTGCTCGGTGCGTATATCACTTTGCTATCACTCAGTTACGTTACCTCACCCACTCCACTTGACCAATCTCCTTCCACCACTACTGAACCACACCCACTGGTCGGCCACCCACCGCCGCCCGCGCCACCTACCTTGCTTGGCCTCATACATCAGGATTAAACAGATAAATCCCAAAATTCATGTGCAGGGCTTTTATAACCGGCTTGAGTTACGTCGGCGAGATATTCGGCTCCAGAGGCCTGTTTGTTGCCTTGTACCGTGTTTAGGCTCCAGGAGTCTCCACTTCCCTTAGCCTAACCCTTTCCGTGACAGCAGTTTCTACTCAAACTAATAAACTGGTTAGGAGTTAATACTGATGCAATAGAAACAACAACACTATTAAGAAATGGGTTGTTCCAAGATACTTTTAACCCATTTGTATTTGCAGTTCTATTTTAGCATTATTATAATCATCTGGAGTTATTAGGGATATAATTATAAAATGGAACGCTGGAACTCTAGTGGGGATTTTTTTCCCCGCCATTAATGTTTAGATTAGAGATAAAACGGTACATAAAACGTTAAGAGTTGCGTCTTGATCAATAGAAATAAGTGCTGCCCTTCTACGAGAAACCATATCCTCAGTTAAAATGGAAAAAGGTAATGCCGTCAGTCACTGTTCAATGGCTGATATAATTTGTGCTCCAATTAACTTGACGGCATTATGTTACGTCAGATGACAATGGGCAATCAAAAGACAAAGTAAAGAATGATACATTGTTAAACCAGAAACAAATTGAATGGAAAATACCAGATCCTGTACCAATTACGAATGAAAACAGCCCCCCAAAATTATTTAAAATATATTGCCCTCAGAACAAATGAAGAAAGTGAAGACCAATGAAGCCTCCAAAACTTGCAAGGAAACAACCTCACGCGACCCGACTCATCCCCCCCCCTTCCTAGCGGCTACCTGAGGAGGGCATTACAGGTTATTAAGGAAGTGAATTAGAGCGGGTATCACAGTAGGGAACGCAGCCCCCCTTGGGTACGGAAAAGAAAGTAATTCGCCATGGTGTTCACGGGGCCCATTGAAATAATCTTCAACATATAATTTTTTTTGTCTTTTCTACAGTCAGGTTCAGGAGTTAAAACGTTTCTGTCAAGTGCAAACATTCAACCAGGTTAATTTCAAAGCATCATGTGTACTACAACACACCTTGACCAAAAACATAGGAAACACCGTCCGGAGGCGTTGATAATGACGACCATTTGCTGCTGCTTTGTCTAACCATTTGACTTTAAATAGTGGAGAAATGCTGTCAATAAAGACTCCTCCTAAAATGGTGTACACACAATGAAAATTCTTATATATTGGAATACTCCTCACGCACACCACTGACACGGAAAAGATATAACGGAAAAGATAAAGTGATATTGGATCTCAAAGGCGACGACACGAGCAACACTCTTCGTTTAGGGTAACATCGAGCCCCATTTACGTAACCTTTTTAATCGTATGTGTAGGTTCACTAGGGAATGAGATTGTTCATGGTCATAATAAAAATGCATATACAGTACGGTACATGCTTGACAAGAAGAGAAACAATAACCAGTCAGAGAGATTATTTTGATGCCTGACGTGAACACTGAGAGTAACAGTGTCACGTCTCAGTGAATCATAATCACTAACCACGATTTAAGTATCCTTAAATTTGAAAGCGCTTAAATTATCAAACATGATAATTTACAAGTTATCTATTATTATTATTATTATTATTATTATTATTATTATTTTATTATAATTAGTATTATTATTTCACCGCGTGGATAATTTACAAGTTATCTATTATTAATATTATTATTTTTATTTTATTATTATTATTATTATTTTTATTTTATTATTATTATTATTATTATTATTATTATTTCACCGCGTGGAGGGATCAGTAACCATCAATTCACTGCCGATATTTTGCCCCTCAAGGTGATCAGTTATTTTTTGGGCAAATTTAAGGGCTACTGCTTCGTCCAAACTACGTCAGAGAACAGACTACTGTATACCTCACTATACGCGTAGGGTATGTGTTCCGTTGCAGCGTGTGGAGGAATCAGTAGCCCTCGGAATCACTCAAAACATACAAGCCCCTTAACTCTGAGGGGAGCACACGTGTAGTAGAAGCACGAGTACAAGACTAATCCACCATCTAGTGATAATAGTGCGTACCAAATCTGAGTCTCCTCAAGGCTACTGGTCAGGAATAATCCAGGGCTACTCTCATGCCTAATATAATCCTCATAAGGTGTTATTACAAGGTTCTCTATCTTGGTAACCGTCTGTTTTAGAATGGATTTGATAGAGCAGAAAGTGACTACATTCTCTTTAATTTCACAGAGTACTGGTATTCTTAGGATATGTGCCCGGCTTATGAACCCTAATACAGGTTATCATATTTTGACACGAGAAAAAAGATCTTGTGAAATAAATGAACTCGTCATAAATATGGAATGCAAATTTTGTTATAAGAAATCCGCTATTATTAGCATACAACATTAAATTACCTTAACTTTAACATACACGCATATATGAATGTGTGAGCATGCATGTATGTGAGAGTATACATGTATGTGTGAGTGCGTGTGTGTGTGTGTGTGTGTATGTATGTGTGTGTGTGTGTGTGTGTGTGAATGGCAATCCTGGCATACAATTGACCTATGGGGGTGGGTGAGGTTTGGGTGGTGAGAGCATGAGTGATGTTTACATGGAGTGGGTTTGTGTTCTGCTTTGTTATGTGTCTGGAATTATGAATCAAGTAACATGCATCGTTTTCCTCTTTTGGAAATAGCTCTTTAGCAACATCGTGCTTGATTGTGTGTGTGTGTGTGTGTGTGTGTGTGTGTGTGTGTGTGTGTGTGTGTAAGAATGAAAAAAAGAAATACCGCGAAAAATATTTATATTATACTGCTATACTGTACATTGGGTCAGATCGGGCATTCAACACTAACTCACAATATCATAATCGCCATGAAATTACACTCACAGACTCGAATTACACACATCGGGCGTTGGTTCCAATATATATATATATATATATATATATATATATATACGAATTACACCATTAGGTGAAGGAGGAGGTAACAAAGTCTCACCTGCAATCTTTGTACCTACCTGTACACTGCCGTAGCTACTTCCAATTTGTGAACCATGCAGTAATCTAGTGATGTACTGTACTATGGTACACAGCTTCTAAAAGTTCTTTCACAATATGACTAAATCACATGTGATTTAAACAACAAAGAACAGTTCGCCATCTACATTCGGTTGTTTAGTCGTTCCAACACATTTGCTTCAGATATAAAAATTTTATTATAAGTTATATTATGAATGCTATATTATAAAGTTCATAAATTCAGACTATAAGAAGAATATCAGCACACCTAATGACAACACTATAATAAAATATAGCAAGAAGAGGAAGAATGAGAATATAATTAATAATACTAATTACAGGCAGTAATTTCAACCAAACAGTAAGATGTGATCTAAACACAATATTGCAAAGGAGAAGTTAGGGAAATTTGAAAGATAATGAGAAATTCGAGTCAGTCAAGTCTACAACAAGTATTTCGTTTGGTGGTTTAAGTAAGACAGAACTTGGAATACTTAATTTACGGCTATGCCTTTTTATGTGATATAATTGAATGTCATTTGAATTAATGAGGGACAATTCCGAGCACAATTTCGTTACCAGACTTTGAGTTTGTATGACAGCCTAATAAGGTCATAGTGTCAACATTCCGGAGATCCGTTCCATCAGATCAAAATCCGGAGAGTCGTGGAAATTATTTGTCCGCAACTGTGAAGAAAAATAAGATTGTCCATGTAACTCCTAAGTGATGGGTGCTCCAGTATAGATACAACATACACACAAGATATTATGCATACATAAATAAATGCATTCAATGATAAAATAGATATATTTAAAATGGAAATAACCAATACATGATATTCCTTGCCGAAGGACGAATGTAAACACAGGAATGAATAATAAAACAGGAAATAATGTATGGAGAGAAATTAAAAGAAAGAAGGTTCATACGGAGGGTGGAGAGTGTATCAGTAGAAATACATAAATATATTAAATAAAATCAATATGTGACAACCTGATGGCAGGGGAAGACATGAGTACCTTGATAACCAAACAAAACAACAATGACAATATTAATGGGTCTCATACTCGATGCCGAATGGGGAACTCTATTAAAATATATTACGACACGAAGCCGGACAGAGAGAGAGAGAGAGAGAGAGAGAGAGAGAGAGAGAGAGAGAGAGAGAGAGAGAGAGAGAGAGAGAGAGAGAGAGGGAGGACAAAGAGGCCTGCTGTTCAACACACACACACACACACACACACATACTGGCACCCTCACTCACTCACCTGCTACAGTCACAGAGAGCCAGAGGTAATATTTCACGGTGCACAGACTTAATTGAAGGCATTAGCTGCTCTGGAGGGGGTGAGGGCGTAACCTTGGCTGGAGGAGGGGGGGGGGCGCACGGGGAGAAAAAAAAAAGGAAGGGAAGCGGTAGTGATGGGAAAGAGAAGAAAGATTAAGTGAGGGGGTCAGGGAAAGGGTATGAGCAGAAATGTTGGGAGAAAATGATGGGAAGGAAACGAGAATGAAGAGGAAGGGATGAGAGAGTGATGGGAGAGAGATAGGAAAGAGAAAATGATGTGATGGAAATTAAGAGGGAGGGAAAAAAACAGTGAAAGGAGAATGGAAGATAAACAAGGGAGTGGGAGGAAGAAGACTGATGGGAAAGAGGATGGATGAGAAGAAAGGTAAAGAAATGGGAGGAGAGAGAGATAGAGAAGAGGTAGAAGAGAGGGGGAAAGGAGATAATGGAGGAATGAGGAAAGTGGGTGAGGGAGGAAGAAGAGGGAGGAAGAAAAGAGAGGAATAACGGGAGTGAAGGGGACAAAAGAAAGAAAGGGAGCCATGAGGTGGATGAAAAGTTTGCTTGAAGAACAGGAAATAATGTATGGAGAGAGAAATGAAAAGAAAGAAGGGTCATACGGAGGGTGGAGAGTATATCAGTAGAAGTTGGGGTATATATTGTGTGTAGGGAGAGGAGTAATGGATGGACTGTGGAGATGGGTAGTGATGGGAGGGAAGGATAGGCAAGGGGAGTGAACGTGTCTGCATCTGAATATTCTGTCTGACACTTCAATTTTTGTGTCAACAGCAAATATGGGTATGTCATTAATTCCTGGATATAACAATGTCGGTGAAACATAATAAAGCATTTAATATTAGGACAGGATACACACGAGATTTTCCATTTGGGTTCACCTGAGTCAATCAACCACCAAAATCTCGAGATGACTCACATATGGGGTTAAATTACATTTCATGGTTCACATATTCCATCCTTATGGCTTCAAAAGTGTTTCAGGTTAATTATAATATATGATTGTCTGAGTAGAAACGTTTCAGAAATTCGAATTCTGATATACAAGCTTAGAGTCATAAATAAAATTTCATGTTCTAATTTGCAGCCATTTGTTTTAATGGCTTTACTGTCGTTCCTGTTCTCTCTTCTCTCCCTCTTTCTCCTTTCTATTTTTCTTTTCTCTTTTACCTCATTTTCCTCCTCCTCGTTCCCTCTTCAATATCTCTCTCTTTCTCCCTCCCTCTACCTTCTCATCCCTCCTTCGGCGCCTCTCTCAGCGTAACATCTCAATCGTGCCGGAGCCATAAGACAGTGTCGAACCCTGGCCCTCTTCAGCCTGGCTACCATTAATAACCTTCCCTCCCTTCCTTCCTTCCTCCCTCCTGAACCCTCCCTCTCCTCCCTTCCCCTCCTCAGCCAACCAACCCCACACTCCTTCCCTCCCTGTCTGCCAATCCACATCAAAATTTTCCCTCCCTTCCTTTCCCCTACCTTCTCCCTATCACAACTCTCCTTTTCCACTCTTCCATCATCCTCATCCTCCTTATCTCCATCATATTCCCCCACACCCCACATCCCCTACCAATTCACATAAAAAATGCACACCTTCCCCTAACTATCAATATAAATACAAACAAAGTCTTCCCTCCACCCTTCCTTCCCTTCCCCAGCCACAACCTTTCCCCTCCAGCCCATCACCACTGCCTCAATACTCCCCTCTTCTTCTGGTCCCCATCACAACCTCACAAACTCATTTCCTCTTCTGCTGTCTCTTTATTACTAATACTTCTTTTTTTTAATGCCTAAATTTGTTGTTATTGTTGTAGGCCAACTCTTGGTCCTTTAATTCTTCCAGACTATGAAAGTGGTGTCCGAGAAAAGAAATTATGGTAAGAATTTATTAATATTATATAGCTTGCTTTACGAACAATTCAGTATGATAATATCACCTCACATTGGTATAAGGGAAATTAATAAATGCCATAGTATACTAGTTCCGTCGTGAGTTCTGTTTCGTAGCATTGTATGGTGGAATCAGTACCTCTCAATGTTGACGATATCAGATAGCTAACCCCCTGAAGGGACCCTGTGATGTAGTCAAAATATTGAAGATAGTGAGTCCTTCAAACATTGCCACGAAACACCACCTACATTGAAGGAGCTTGTTTCGTGGTATAGTCAGGAGGAATCAGAAGCCATCAAATCTCACACACGATCACAGGGTCCTTAATTAAGCCAATGTGAGGCGACATAATGGGACTGAATTGTGAGTTAAGCTAGGCAGATAATATCCATATTTTCTTAGCATAATTTGTTTTCTCGTACACCGCTCTCCACTTTCATTCAGTCGGCTTTTCCACCAATTCGCCTTTAACTTTCTCTCGCCTCATCCCTCACCCCACCTCTATCTTTACCTTTCCTCTTCCTCCTCCATACTGCTTCCTCTCTCCCTTTCTGTCCAACTACCTGCATGTCCTCCGTCCCTCCCTATTTCCTCCTCCACCCTCTCTCCTCCTCAGCTTCCTTCCTCCCCCCCCCCCCAACAAAACCCTCCTCCTCCACCCTCTCTCCTGCTCAGCGCCCCACCCCTCCCCACCGACTCTCGCTACATCATCCATCATAACACTGATTAATTACTAGGGCTTGCCGTCACTCTATACCTCCCTCCCTCCTTCCTTACTTACTTTCTTCCTCCTTCCCTCCCACGCTCTCTACTTTCTTCTTCCCTCCCTCCCTCCTTCCTTACTTACTTTCTTCCTCCTTCCCTCCCTCGCTCTCTACTTTCTTCTTCCTTCCCTCCCCCCCTCCTTACTTACTTTCTTCCTCCTTCCCTCCCACGCTCCTACTTTCTTCCTCCTTACCTCCCTCCCTCCTTACCCACTTTCTTCCTCCTTCCCTCCCTCTCTCGCTCCCTATACTTTCTTCCTCCTTCCCTCCCTCGCTCCCTACTTTCTTCCTCCTTCCTTCCCTCGCTACTTACTTTCTTCCTCCTTTGCTCCCTCCCTCCTTACTTACTTTCTTCCTCCTTCCCTCCCTCCTTTCGGTATTTATTGAAAGAATTACCGTTTTGTAGCAGTGTTGCCAGATCCGGCTAAGTCCCAGTATTTTGCCCCAGTCATTTTCTGTACTTTATCATGGTTATTTCCCGGTAGTTTGCCCAGGTTAGGTCTCGGTAGTTTGCCCAGGTTAGGTCCCGGTAGTCTGATGCGGTCTAGGTTAGGTTAGGTCAGGTCAGGTAAGGTCAGGCTAATTTCAAAATGCCCCATTTGAATATGTCCTATCTCCCTTCCCAGTTTTCTATCTCGCTCCCCACACCTCGCTCTCCTTCTCATCCTCTGTACAACTCTCTCTATTCGATTCTTCCTTATTCTACTTTGCTTGATACATTCTTGTTAAGTAATAATATGCAAATGTTTCTAACACATGTTTTCACAATGTACTCCTTGCAGTTTGACATTTCTTCGACCTTGCAATGTTTTCAGTGGTTTTAATTAGTCTTGAATAGTCTTATATAGTCTTGAATGGAACTAAAAGCAGAGAGAGCCAGGTTTTACTCTCTCTCTCTCTCCCTCAAGCGGTGACTCTTTCATACAGATATCTCAGCCTCGCGTCACAACCTTTGATTAATATGTGGTCAGTTTCCTCCTCCCTCCTTCCTTCCCTTTTTCTCCCATGCATGCCTCCCTCCATCCTTCCTATTTCTCTTTTATCTCCTTTCTATCTAAACGTTTTGTGCCCTTCTCTCACCTAGGTATACGCACTTAATTATATTTTATCTCATATTCCCCCCTGCCTCTCTTCTACTTTCGTTCCCTCTTTTCTCTTCTTCCTTCCTAACTTTATTCCAATCTTAACTTTCCTCCACTTTTTCTATCCCTCCTTCACCCTCACATCTTATTCCTCTTCACCCTCGCTCCCTCCTTTCATACATTTCCATTCGCCTTCCCTCTGTTTTATCTTTTTTCCTCCTTGCTTACTCCCATCCATCTTTCCTACCTTTCTCTGCCTTCATTTTTCTCTCCCCTCTTGCCTCCTACTCCACCTATCTCTCCATCTTTTCTCTTCCAGTCTGGCGTTTCTTCCCTCATAATTTTTCACTCTCCTTCACTCCCGCTCCATATTTTCCCTCTCTCTCTCTACTTTCCCCTAATACTCTTCTTATCTCTAGTTCTTTTTTTCCTTGACATTAATTATCTTTTATCCTCTTTCTCTCCCTCATGCTTTCCTGTTTTTCCTTATTTTTCTGCCTCCCTTTCTCCTAATTTCCCTCGCCTCTCCTTTCCTCCAATCTTTTCCCCTTGTTTTTCGTTCCCTCCCTCCATCTCTCACTTCCAGTCTCTCTTCCTCCCCTAAAAATCCTCCTTCCACCCCATCCTTTGCCCTCAGTTTCACCCTCCCTCCCTCCCTTCCACATTCGTCATTTCATTAAACTTTATCCTATTCTCTGTTCTCATATTAGCTTACTCGAATATATTACCACACACGTTCGTCCCTCCAACATCTGAACGATATTTTCTATCCACTCCTCTCTTTTTCCCTATCTATTTCACAGTTATAATCTTCTGTTCTCACTCTAACCTTTCTCTCTTTCCAATTTATCCCAGTTTCTTCTAATCTCTCTTCTATTCTTTTACTTTCCCACTGACTTTCTCCTTTCTCCTTTCCTCTTCTTCCCTCCCTCTCTTTCTATCTCTCCTTTCTACTACTCTCTCTCTCTCTCTCTCTCTCTCTCTCTCTCTCTCTCTCTCTCTCTCTCTCTCTCTTGCCGTCATCTCCTGGGCACATCTCCCCCTGCGACCCTCTGACCTCCTTCTGATGTTATCTCCAGTAAACCATTCACTGGTCATCGATGCTCTCTCTCGGTTGCAGTACCGGTGTGTGTGTGTGTGTGTGTGTGTGTGTGTGTGTGAGAGAGGAGAGAGTACAGAGTGGGTATTTTCATGTATGATAATTCACATGCGAGTGAGTTACTGTGTGTTTGTTTGTGTGTGTTAAGACTGCACACCCATATGTCCCCCTGTGATACTATGAGTGTGTGTGAATATGGCCTGAAACACCTGCCAATATTATGTAGACGTTTGGATGGCGTTGCGATTTACAGAGCCGCATTTCTTATCATATTCCTCCATTAAGGGGAGAAAGGGGAGATTTTTACTTTTTTTGGACATTTTTTTTTTTTTTTTTTTTTTTTTTGGTGAATTGGAAGGTCTCTGATTTCTCCTAACTATACCATGAAATAAATCCCCTATCCATACCATTAAGGGCGTCTGCTTTATGGTATTGTTAGGAGGCATCAGTAGCCTTCCAATTTACCAACAAGAAAATCTCCCCTTAATTCTCGTTGGTGTTTGGAAACATATATATCTTTACACCTCTATGTATCGATTTAATTTTTTTCCCCAGAGCTTGTAACTTGATATATGACTCTGGAGGTTTTGAAGGTATAGTTGTACAGTAATAACACTAAGTGACGAACGAGACGTGTAACCTTAGAGTTGATGAGCATTGGATTTTCATTCTTCTTCCGTGGAGTTTATTATTTCTGGGTTTAGTCTTGCTCATTCGGACACAAACTTCACCACATATACAAATTTAACTTTGCACCCTAACATTCAGGGACATACTCCCTTCCCCATCATTAAAATAATTATGTTAATTATATAAATCACTATCATTTTCTTAATCGTTATCATATTCATGTTCATTTTCATACTCACTAAAATATTATCATCATTATCATCACCTTCATCATCATCATGGTTCACTATTACGAGTCACGGCATTTATATATTACGTTCTTAACCTCCATTCGATAATATCTGTTGTTTGTCTATTCTAATTCAACGCGTTTGTAAGTCTCCCTATTCTTTCCCGTTACTTAGTTAAGTTAAGGGTTGGCCTGTAGTGAAGAAAATAATCGAGTCGAGTTGCCATAACAGGCGAAAAATACGACAGTTCTCAATAGAGTTCTTCCCAAGGTGTTTTATCCGTAAGTGTACTGCTGTGAACGTCCATCCACAAGTACTGTCATTAGTTCTTGTCCACTCTTTCGAAACTGTTCCAGACATGAATTGGATAGAACACAAGTAGCCTAAGTATAGCGGCTGAAACCAGTGATAATGACAGTCGGTTTTGAAATCCTAGTAGCGAGATGGACCAATTGACTACAAAAGTGTAAGTTAACTCCACTCCATTGTTACCCTCAAAATATCTGTGAAGGGATAATCATAGCAGGTGAATATTATAGTGTGGAGAGGATGAGACAATGGAATGAGTGAATAGCTGCTTGAGAGGGGTGGAGAATTTATGTATGAGAGAGAGAGAGAGAGAGAGAGAGAGAGAGAGAGAGAGAGAGAGAGAGAGAGAGAGCGATGATTCACCTGGAGGACACGGGCGCCACAACCCACAGACGCGGATATCAATAACATGGAGTAAAAAGTGACGTTGGAAGGAGGCAACCAATTTGTCTCCTGGAGGTGGGTGACAGGACTGGCTAGCTGGCTGGATGGGGTGCCTGATGTATGGAGGGGTGATGGGTGGGAGGGGTGATGGGTGGGAGAGGAGCAGAGAGGTGTGGTGGGTAGGTGGGAGAGGGGCAGGAGAGGGGTGGAGGGTGGGAGAGGAGAGGAGAGGGGTAGTGGGATGGAACGAGGTGGTGGGATGGAGAGAGGTGGGGTGGGTGATAGAAAATGAGAAGGGTGGTGGGTGGGATAGGAATGGGTGGGAAAGAATACTAGATTTTTGGAGAAGACGTGTAGACAGGCAGTGAGTGATAAAGGAGAGGAGTGGATGAGAGAGGAGTGGATGAGAGAGGAGTGGAAGGGAGAGGAGTGGAAGGGAGAGGAGTGGAAGGGAGGAGTGGAAGGGAGAGGAGCTTCAATGAGGAGTGAATGCAAGACAAAAGTAAATATTAAAGAGTGTGTTTTGGCAGAAGGTGTGGTATTGTAGTGTGGGAGGTATTATGGTGTGGGTGGAGAAGGGGATTATCGTGAGAGATTAGGGAGAAGGGGAATAGGAAGAAGGGGAATAGGGGGAAGGTAAGGTCCGAGGGTAGAGCTAATTAGAAAGGTCATAGATGCCACCTATAAATACTATCCCTTTTAAATATATTGTTATTTACTATCAATTTTATACACTTCCCAAGTTGTACAGATTTAAATTATTTAGACATCAAAAGTGAGAAAATCACACACATAAAGACACTGCATTAACTCTCTTCAGTTTCTCAATCAGTATTCTTTAAGTAGAAGGGTTGCAGTGTTTACATTAAGGGGGAAGTACAGTGTTGGTAAATCTGGAGCAACTGATTCCTCCAAACTATTTCAAGCAACATAACTCCATCATTTTTGTTCATCTGGTCCTGTTTCCTGGCATACTTTGGAGGAATCATGGCACTCCAATGTAACAAAAGTGAATTACCCCCTTAAGACAAGAGTGTGACATGTGCCGTGTGTTTATTTTCACGACCTGAACCATGATTCCGGCATGACGTGTGATATCAGAGTTGCAACATTGACGATAATAATCACACATACTTTCAAATTGTTGTTAATTTATGTTTTAACTTGGTATCATAATATCAGCTATGATTTCTACACACATACACACAGACACACACACACACACAATCATTGCACACTGTTGTTTGTTTGTGTGTGTGTGTGTAGAAACGTATCCTTATATGAATACTGTCACTCAAGAAAAAAATATAAATTGCGACCATGGCTTCGCAGAGCAATTGATTCCTGGGCACATCCATTAATCACTTAAGCTACGTACGAAAGAGGTATGCACACACAATATCATAATACGACGGTGAAAGTAACCAACAGTGGGTGTGTTCAGTCGTGGTCAATAGTTTCGATACACATTGAGGTGACTTTAGCAAACATTTGATAGCTTTCCTTTAATTGTAAGAAATCTGTACACTCTACAATTCCTTTCATTAAGTTGAGGAATAACTGTTACTTCCCTATTAATAGTCACATATTAATAAAAGCAACAACAATATACTAAGTTTGCAAGAAAACAATAGTTTGATATCGCCCCTCGCCTCACACACATGCTTCTCCTCCTATATCAACTCCTCCCCTAATTACCCACCTACTACCAATATCCCACTCTATACCATTACCCTCCTCGCTACTTTATTACACATACTCCACTCCAACCACTCATTCACCCATCTTCCCCCATTCCTACATAACAAAATTCTCACTTTCACTCCTGCCCTACCCCAACATTACCCCTAGGCAGACTCCCCCACCTACTCCCACCTATACTTCTACACTCTATATACTCCTCTTCTCCAATTCTCTACCTTCTATTTGCTATGCATTTTACCTAACCCACTCCCACGCAAATCTGCCGTCACTCCAATACTCACCAACCTTCCCACTTTGCATCACCACCACCTTCCCACAACACCTTCCTCCCATTTCTTGCTCACCTTCACCTATTCACCCATGACAGTCCATCCACCCTAGTTTCTCACCCATTACCACCACCCCGTGCAGTTCACCCATCCTTCTTAATTCATCAGTCACTTACTTTACAAACACACGTTCAGTGAAGCGTATACTTTTGAATACACACACCAAGTTATATGTATGCATTTACACACACATATGCACATGTACAAACTCACTGTATCCCCTACCCTCTCCCTCCCCCCCCCTCTCTCTCTCTCTCTCTCTCTCTCTCTCTCTCTCTCTCTCTCCAGCCCTCTGCAACAACGGTGTTGGAGCCAAGGTGAGGGAAGGTGGGAGAAGGGGAAGGAAGGTGAGGGAAGGGAAGGGGAGGGGAGGAAGGTGATCATCCCGCACTAGTTTCCTTGTTCAGCACACACACACGCACACACATGCACTATAGCAAACATGCGCACCAAGACACACACACCGTCTCTCAATTTGTCTCTCGGACACACACACACTTATTGGTTATACTGGAGGAGTGAGAGGATGGGGGAGGGGGGTGTACGGATGGGGGAGGGGGTGTACGGATGGGGGAGGGGGTGTACGGATGGGGGAGGGGGTGTACGGATGGGGGAGGGGATGTACGGAGGGGATGTACGGAGGGGGAGTGGGAAAAAGCAAGGTGGAGGAATGGATTTTTATGGGATGAAGAAATATATGTTAGGGAAACGGAGAGAACAAGTGAGGGCAATTGGAAGAAATTGGAGAAATGGGCAGCGGAAATGGGAAGAGCAATGGGCAATGGAGAAAATGTTGCTTAAGAGTCCTCGAGGGAAGATTTGTGTTTGGAAGTTGATATAATTGGTAATGATGTGAGAGACGTGCATGGGGTATGGGGCAGGAATCAGAAGTCCTCCATGGGGAAAGATGAATGACAGGTCTGGGGAAATGAAGTGTAAATAATAATAATAATCCTACACATTTGGGAAATTAATGACGTGGGTTTAGGTAGGGGAAAAAAGGGGGGTATAAGGAGGAGAGGTAGTTAACTAGGAGGAACACGAAGACTGTAAGGAAAATAATCATAATAGTTGGCTGGACTGAAGAGATACTCTGAGATGGAAGCCAGAGGTATGAGGTGATGACGAGGCAATACAGATAGATAGATAGATAGATAGATAGATAGATAGATAGAGAGAGAGAGAGAGAGAGAGAGAGAGAGAGAGAGAGAGAGAGAGAGAGAGAGAGAGAGAGGAGAGAGAGAGAGAGAGAGAGAGAGAGAGAGAGAGAGAGAGAGAGAGAGAGAGAGAGAGAGAGAGAGAGAGAGAGAGAGAGAGAGACGGAGAGAGAGAGAGAGAGAGAGGAGAGAGAGATCTGGAAGAAGAATGGGGCATGGAGAAATGGGCCAATGATCTGAGGGAAAGGGGGGGGGGGCATGAGGAAAGAAGTAAAATTATATGGAAAGACGAAGGGGGAGCATTAAAAAGAGGAGTCAGGGTTCTAGGGGCAAAGTGGTAGTGGTGGTGTTGGTAGTGGTGGTTGTGGTGGTGGTGGTGTTGGTAGTGGTGGTGGTGTTGTTGGTGGTGGTGTTGGTAGTGGTGGTTGTGGTGGTAGTGTCGGTGGTGGTGGTGCAAGTGATCCATCCATCCACCCTCACGCCACGGTCTGCATAAACAAACTCCTTCACGTGGGCAAGGCAAGGCGAGCCAGTTTCTCTTAGCGGGTGATGGATGATGGAGGGCGCCTGGCTGGGAGGTGGTGTGTGGTTGTGTGGGAGGGAGGGAGGGAGGTGGTGTGTGGTGAGGAGGGGGGGGGGGGAGGGAGGGAGGGAGGTGGTGTGTGGTTGTGTGGGAGGGAGGGAGGGAGGTGGTGTGTGGTGAGGGAGGGAGGGAGGTGGTGTGTGGGAGGGAGGGAGGGAGGTGGTGTGTGTGGTTGTGTGGGAGGGAGGGAGGTGGTGTGTGGTGAGGGAGGAGGGAGGGAGGGAGGTGGTGTGAGGATGTGTGGGAGGGAGGGAGGGAGGTGGTGTGGTGTTTGGTGAGGGAGGGAGAGAGGGAGGTGGTGTGTGGTGTGAGGGAGGGAGGGAGGTGGTGTGTGTGGTGAGGGAGGGAGGGAGGGAGGTGGTGTGTGTGTGAGGGAGGGAGGGAGGGAGGTGGTGTGTGGGTGAGGGAGGGAGGGAGGGAGATGGTGTGTGGTGAGGAGGGAGGGAGGGAGGGAGGTGGTGTGTGGTGAGGAAGAAGAGGGGTAGGGGGAAAGATAGGGGAGGTGGTGTGTGGTGAGGGAGGAGAGGGGGTAGGGGGAAAGATAGGGGGGAGGTGGTGGTGGGGGATGTAAGGTGAAATAATTTTGGTGAGAATGATTGGGCATGAGGGAAGGGGAATGTAAAGGTGGGGGAAGGGGAGGGGGAAAGAGGTGATGTACAAATGGGGAAGGGGAGATGGAATGGTGGGGGGAAGGGAAGGAAGTTCAGGGGTGGAGTGCAAAGGTGGGCTGGTGGGAGAGTGGGAAAGGGAGAGGTGGAATGGAGAAGGAAAGTGGAAGGGGAAGGTTAGTGGAATGGTATATGGGTGGAAGGGAGAGAGAGGGGGGTAAGGAGGTAGGTGTGGAAAGGCCGGGAAGGAAGGGGGTAAAGGTGGGAAGGAGATAGAGTGAGCGGAAAGGTGGGTGAAGATGAATGGGGGTGGTGGAAGGGGGGAGGTGAAAAGGTGGGAGAGAGTGAGACAAGAAGGGGAAGGTGGAATGGTGGGTTTACGAATAGGTAGGTGAAGGGAAAACTGAGGCCAATGAAGGTATGTGGAGGGGAAAAGAAAGATGGAGAGGAATGGAAGGGAGAGCTGGGGAGAGCAATAGGAGGAAAATTATGACAAGAGGAGGAGGAGGAGGAGGAAGGGATGTGTTGAGCGGTGAGGGAAGGTAGTTCAGTAAAGAAGGAGAAGGAGAAAAGAGGTGCTGTGAAGGGAAGGAGTAAAGGAGGGAATAAGGAAGGGAGGTAGTGGTGCTAATGAAACGGGAAGGCCTAATTCGAGGACACAGAGAAACAAATGGGAAGTAGGTCGGAGCTGGTGTTGTGAGGAAGGCTGGGTAGTATGAGGGAAGTAAAAAGGGAAGGCATGGGTCGAGAGGAATATATGCATGGAGCCACATAAACCTCCAAAACACAGGCGAAGACTCGCTATCATTTCCTTAATTTTTACATACGAGAATGGGAAAGAAAAATACAAGTAGGCTATACGAGTATAAATCCAAGCACGTAAAATGTGTCTTCCATCCACGGCAAAACTTGAAATGAACTTAATTTTCAAAGATACATATTGCTGGCTATAACAGAGGAGATGTGGATAACAAATCATGGGTGTTAACAGATGCTCCACTACTCCGAGGAAAAGATGCAAAGACGTGGCAAAACGGAATGCACGATCGACTGAACACCTAACCTATTAAATATCTGTAATCCACTGCAAAGGATTTAACATTACGACCTACTGATATGGGAGTTCTGTTGATAAAACTTCATTATACGTTATTCAAATAGCATTATTTTGAATTTATATATTTTGGTGGGCATAGTGCGAGTGTTAGAAATTAGTGGTGTTGGGAGAATTAAGGAAGAATGAAGGGAGCTATGATATAAAAATGAGTGATGCATACGAGCAGATGTATGAAGAAGTAATGAGAGACTAAGTAAATGAAGGAGTGCAGTGAGAGAGGGTTGGAAGTCTTAGGAATGAAAGGGGAAATGAGGAAAGGAGCAAATATGTAAGGAAAGGAGCGATGGAATGGATATATATGAGTAAATACAGTAGATAGGGAGATAAATTAGGAAGATATAAGTAAGGACAGGGTAGAGTGAAGGAAGTGATAGTAGGAGACACAAAATTTTTTTTTTTTTTTTTTACTATACAAAGGGTATCAATACAGCTACCGCCCACTTAAGTGATGGTAAAATATCGAGAATTATTCAACCAATATCTGTAACAATCCCAACCCTCTACCTGTATAATAATAATAATAATAATAATAATAATAATAATAATAATAATAATAATAATAATAATAAATAAAATAAAATTATAATAATAATGTTAACCCTCACCAGCATGTCTGTATACATAAACTTAAAAAAAAACCATACCGGTACATGTACGGTACACATATCAGATGCGTAACCGATACACATAGGCTAATATTCAATACAAACATAATACATATACAACAATGTAAAAACCACACACTACAGTACATGACTTACGACATATGATTACATCCACATCATCACCATCATTATTGACCATTGACGTTATAGGCTAGTCCACTGCAGGACGAAAATTGTCATCATTACTCTTTGAGTTTGCCGCGAGTCCACAGTACCACCCCAGTCCTTCCCTGCCAACTTTCTCATCTCATATCTCCACACATTACATACAAATGTGCACGCCTAATTATCTTTTCTATAACAAGGGTGGGAGCAGCGGTGTGTGGCCGGCCAGCCTTCAACCCCACTAGATGAGGGAGACAATGGAAGTAGCAGCCAAGCGCCAACACTGACCACAAGGCAACAAGGGAATGTCATGTTAGGTCAAATCACGGTTAGAGACTGAGTTACCCTTCCTGGCAAACGGATAATCTGAAACATGTTAAGCTTGATCAATATAATGTCAGATGAAAATACTTAACCGGAATGCCAGTAGAGCTAGACGAGCGCATTCGGACCATGAGGTTATACTATAGTGCTTCGTTGACCAGTGCTATATTCATGGCGTCATAACCGAAGCAGGAGAATACGGTCAACATTGCTATACCGAAAATGAGATGTTAATGAATACACTCCCCCGTTAATTGCAGAACACATATCCTTCAGGGAACAGAACTGTACTGATAAATCTGGGGCAACTGATTCCTCCAAAATATTCCAAGGAACAGGACGTCATTATTTTTGTTTATCTGGTCCTGTTTCCTGGCATACTATAGAGAAATCAAGGCGTTCTAATTTACCAAATGGATAGTACTCCATCACCACATAGCATAGCATTCCTTATCACACCTGCATCCATCCCTGGCGCTTGGTTCCCTCTTCCACCTCCCTTCCCCCTCGCCTCACACGTTGCTGGGGGAAGGGGGACTGTAATTTGTCGGGAAACATTAAACTTAACACTCTGGCTGCGTCAAGAAAAGAAGTAGACATAATTTATATTGGCCCGTTACACTGTTAAAGAATTGAGCAACAAACTGACAGACAGGCACACACACAGACAGACAGACAGACAGCATAGTGTAAAGGGGGAGGGGAAGGAGTGAGTGGAGGAGGGTGTTGAGAGAGTGGAGGAGGGTGTTGAGAGAGGGAAGGAGGGTGTGGGAGTAGATGATGGGGAGGAGGGAGGGAATGAGGGGAGGTAAGAGGTAAGCTCTAGTGGTGTAGTAAGGTAGGAGATGGGGAAGTGAAATGGGGGGAGATGGGTGATAGGGGGGAGGGGAAATGGTGGGAGATAGGTGAGAGGGGGGATGGGGTAGGGAGGGGTGGGGGTTAAGAAGGTTCGAACATGACTGAAATAAGATCTATAAGACTAAAGCGGAAAGTGAAGGCGATGTAAACCCCGCGTGCTCGTGCTTATCACTATGGCAGGGCAGGCAGACACACACACCGACAGACAGGACCGATTAAAATACTCTTCTTAACTTGCCATCATGAAGAATGAAGGGTATTTTGTCAAAGAATAGTGATGGACGAGTATCTGCTATCAACTGTAGGACTCTAACCTGGCACTATAAAGATGAACTCTGTGTTTGAGAATAGTCTTGCCTCTCTACAGATTTTGGTGTTAATGTGGAATCGTTTTGTACTCATGGGCCAAATTCCAGCCGAGTGTCCTGTACCAAACTGATGAACCCACTCCCGTCATGTCATGCTTCAGTATAGCCTAATACAGTACAATATACTTGTATGTCATACAGGCCTTGACGGAGGGTGGGTATCTTACGTCCCATCATTTCACTTATAGGTAACTTATGCACTCAAATCGATATTGCATATATATATATATATATATATCACTTGTAGTATATATAGTCTACACACACGGCACGGCATAATAATGGGAGGTAACTTTGAAAGTCATCTACTAAGTACCTTGGCCCGTCTCTCTCCAAGGCAGAGTTGCTCACCCTGCCACAAGGCGTTGAAAAAATAGATAAAATATACCAAGCTGAAGTTGCCTAAGCCTCCAGGTTGCAACAGGGAGTGGGGGAGGGCAGGCAGGTGTAGCAATTAGTCTCCACACTACACCTGGAGAATACCTGATGAGCCGAGCTGTGGGGGAGGGAAGCAGGGAGTGGGGGAGGGAAGCAGGGAGTGGGGGAGGGAAGCAGGGAGGGAGTGGGGGAGGGAATGAGGGAGGGAAGCAAGGAGTGAGGGAGGGAGGGAAGCAAGGAGTGAGGGAGGGAGGGAAGCAAGGAGTGAGGGAGGGAGGGAAGCAAGGAGTGAGGAGGAGGGAAGCAAGGAGTGAGGGAGGGAGGGAAGCAAGGAGTGAGGGAGGGAGGGAAGCAAGGAGTGAGGGAGGGAGGGAAGCAAGGAGTGAGGGAGGGAGGGAGGTGGAGTGAGGGAGGGAGGGAGGTGGAGTGGGGGAGGGAGGGAGGTGGAGTGGGGGAGGGAGGGAGGTGGAGTGGGGGAGGGAGGGAGGTGGAGTGGGGGGGAGGAGGCAGGTGGTGTGGGAGGGAGGCTGGTGGTGTGGGAAGGTGGTAAGGGCGAGGTGGATGGAGGTGTGGGAAAGGTGTGGAGTTGTGTGTGGGAATGGTGTGGAGAGACGGGATGGGTTCGCTATAAGGACTAGACAGGAAAGGAACAAGACACCCTGAGATCAATACAAATCGGAGAAATAATGAGAGAGAGAGAGAGAGAGAGAGAGAGAGAAGAGAGAGAGAGAGAGAGAGAGAGAGAGAGAGAGAGAGAGAGAAATAGATAGATAGATAGAGAGAGAGAGGAGAGAGAGAGGAGAGAGAGAGAGAGAGAGAGAGAGAGAGAGAGAGAGAGAGAGAGAGAGAGAGAGAGAGAGAGAGAGAGAGTAAAAAAAAATATGTTCAGCGTATGTTTTAGCACCATCAATAAAAAATAAAGACGTGAAACAATCAGTAGGAAAAGATCTGGTCTGGTGTGGAGAAGGACTATTTTTTTTTTTTTTTTTTACATTCTCTTCCTAAACATTTATTTAACATTGATGTATGAAGCGAATTTTTTGTCTATCTTAAAGTTGTCAGTTCCAGTCTAGCTTGAAATAAAAATAACGGAATAATGCAGTTGTACAGAGTTTTATTATCATTTTCCGCTTGATGAATCTATAATTATCTATCTTGTTATTTATTCCTTTTAAGATTATTCTGACAATTTGCTCATTCAAGGTGATCTGCAGTTCGTCAGTCCCCTGTTGTGTTAATCTGAGTAAATAATAATATTGTACTAAAAATCGGGGTTTAATCGTCTCATTGAGTGGGATTCGTACAGATGTGTAAATCCTGAGTTGCGAGACCGACAGTGATACCTTGAATATATTATACAGAGTTAGATTGTTCTCCTCCAAGAACAACATACCAATATTTATTCACAGGATGGTGGTGTGGCTAGGTCGTCCGCAAGGCAAACAGGAAAGGCTGAGGCAGTAATCCTAACACTTAATGCGAAAGCCAATCGATTTTTACGTGTTACTCAAAGTTGAAATTTATAAGATATAGGTGAGAATGCGGTTATTGCCTCACATTGTGTTTTATGGGAGACATGTTCGGTCATTCTGCAACTCATAACTCTGAACATCAAGTATATATATAGACCAAAGAAAGCGTGAGGACTATCATGTTCATATTTTGACATTTAGATAAAATCATTTTTTCCAACATATTCACAAAATCTATAAGGTGCAGAACGGCTTGAGGAAGGTTAGGAGTTACGCCTTAGACAATACAATCTGCAAAAATATATATCTTTACTCCATATTTCAGCATCGTCTAATATTACAGAATAAAATAATCTGAGACTTGGCCTTCTGGAGGAGCAGCGGTGAACATTTTTATACCCATAATTTATTGGTGTAAAGATATTTTACAATTTGCAGTGCCTACAGTTCCATTCATAAATCGTGTTAGACTCATTGTGTGGAGGGTGGAGAGATCAGTGTACCCTTCCTGGACGGCAAATCACTTGGCCAAAAATGATGGATATTGATTCAAATCATACTGCTTTCTTATCACTTAAACTATGTGGTATGTAATTAGTACGAGGCTTGGCGAAGTGATCTGACATAGGCTACAGCAAGCCTAGCAAGGGTGTAATGGTATACTTGTCCAACCACCACTGCAAGAGTACTTACCATTATACTGTGCACGGAATAGTATCGGACATACAGTACTACACTAACACAGATTACTACCAAGGGGTGTACAAGGATCACAAACATTAATAACTACAAAGATCCCAAGTTAAGAATACCCTCACGTTTCTCTGAGCCGTGTACCGTTAACTTTGTATTCTGACAAAGCTTTCACACATCATAAGGCATTAGTTTATAAATAAGAAATTAACTGTATGCATGTCATTACTTCATTAGGTATTGTTGTATGACTCAAACCATAATGCATTCACCCAGTAATGAATTCTAAAATTACCTCTAGTGACAACTGTGATCAACACATGAATTGTCTGCTCTTTCATTGTTGATTCGAGTCACAGCTAATAATAACAATAAAAAATCAGATTGTTTGGCTAGTCCCCCTAAAGAGTGAATCCTATTCTATGGACACGATTTCTGTAGAGCAAGGACATGGTTACCTACAATGAGTAAGGAAGGAAAAAGACATCATCCAGTATCCACATAATGTCCATAAACGGGATACGGAAGGGAGGAAAAGGAAGGTCACAAATATATAATGAATGTAACAACAATAATGCACTCCAACAGAGACCTATAGTGAGTGACTCCGGGGCAGAGGGGCGCGTGGAGCAAGTAAACCACTGCCTTATACACTCTGAGTTATGACCAGCCCGCCTCATATGGCACTCTGACCTTACGCCGGTGAAATAGTGAGTGTGAGGGAGGCGCAGATAAGTTTCAATTACGGGAGGAGGCCGGATGATGTGTGTGAGGCCGGGCGAAGAGAGAAAGAGAGGGGGGAAGGAGAGATGGGTTGGAGATAGGGGGAGCCAGGGATAGGAAAATATGGGTGAAACTTAAAGGGAGGAGGAAGGGAAGTGGCAAGGAGAAAATAAAAGGAAGAGGGAATCAGCAAAGGGTTGGAGATAGGAGACAGGAATAGGGAAATAAAGAGTAAAAATGTAGGGAGTAAAAGTGAGAAATGACTGCTGGAGGGAAATAGAAGTGATGGAGAGGGACATGGGATTTAACCTGCATAGAAAGGGAAGGATAAGGAAGTGGGTTGAAGGATATATGGAGAGTGGAGAGGGGGTAGGGGGAAATAAGTTTATAACGGTATAGAAAGGGAGGGAGGGAGGGAGAGGTAAGTCTTAATATTGCATAGAAGAGAGAGAGAGAGAGAGAGAGAGAGAGAGAGAGAGAGAGAGAGAGAGAGAAATTTATTTTATTGAAGGTTGCCTAGAGAGAGACAGACACCATGAATAAAGAGACGGTGTGTGTATGTGCTGGTAATAAAAAGTGAGAGTACAAGGTGCACCCATCAAGAGGGCTCGAGTCGTGACGTGTGTGTTGGTGATGACCCGGGCCTCGTTACGGGCATGAGGCACATTAGCAGAGGTCAGGACAAAAAAGGAAGTCGACCACCACAAACAGACCCCTTGTGTTGCTTTCCGAGGGTCGTTTGTGTCCATTGTTTACGAGTTATTGGTTACGATAGTGAGATGGACGGCTCCTCTCACCCTCCAGTACATACCTCCGTTAACTATAAGAAGTGAGAAGGAGGGCCATTTGTGTTCAGTTTTGTTTTAATAATAAGAAGTGAGAAGGAGGGCCATTTGTGTTCAGTTTTGTTTTAATAATAAGAAGTGGGAAGGAGGACCATTTGTGTTCAGTTTTGTTTTAATAATAAGAAGTGGGAAGGAGGACCATTTGTGTTTAGTTTTGTTTTAAAGAGTTATAGGTTACGATAGCGAGAGGGACTGACGGCTCCTCTCGCCCATGCATCATATATATTATCTCCGCCAACTAAGAAGTGAGAAGGAGCACCAAGTGTCATGCAAATTTACTTGGCAAAGAACTCAAACAGGATAAGATGATATATAATTTGACGATAGAGGGGCAAGTCAAGATACATGCGCTTGCAGTTCACAATCAATGGTTTGTTGAATCCCCCCTTCCCCACGACGAGAGCTAAGTGGAAGATCAGAAGGACCAGGAGATTAAGGAGGTACGGTAATACACTTATGGTACACTTGAGCACCTTGATTCCTCCAAAGAATGCTGGAAACAGGACCAGAGTAACAAAGATAATGGTGTTCTGTTGCTTGGAATAGTTTGGAGGATTCAGTTGCTCCAGATTTACCAACACTGAGCATCCCCCTTTAAAAGTGGCCCTTCAATCCGTCTGGTCAAATTGTTTCATAGCGTCAAAGATGAACCTCACCTGATCTGGACGTCTCTCACAACACATCGGTAGTTTTCAAGAAGTGTTATTATCATTCAATTTATTTCCCCTTTATTTCTTTCTGGCGGGAGCAACGTGAGTAAGTGAAGGGAAGTAAGTACAATGGGGATGTACAGTCGGCAACAGGAATTCGTACACAGAGCATTGGTTACAAGGGATCTTTATTCTATTCATAATGTAGGCATTGTTCTGCTGACTGATTCAAGTATTAAGGCAAATAACATTACTAGATAAGTTTGGTGTTAGGAAATTAATTAACTACATTTTCTAGTTATTATGAGCGCTTGATGTCACAGTGCTGTATACGAATTCATGAGGCCGACTGTACGTGTGATTATGTATGCGTGAAAGAAGTAACGACGGAAAGGAAGAAATAAAACATACACATTAGAGTCCCAAAAGAAAGACCAGGGTGATAAGAGTAGAAAAAATATACAACTACCAGCGACAAAGTGGTGGAAAATCGAGCAAAAACGCCGAGTTAATCCGGAAATCACAGGGTAAAATAATTGCTGCATATACATGAGCTACAAATGGGAAGGGAAAGGAGACAAAAAAAAGTAAATATGGGAGGGAACATTGCCACAGTGAACGCCTGCCTGTCCGTCTGTCTGTCTCCCTACTTCCCGGAACGAAAACCTAATGGCTTATCTCACGCACAAACGCGGAAATATATACAACACACTAGTTCCCTTCAGGTCTAACTCGTCAGCATATTCTGTTGTCGATGAACCATTTTGATATTCTGATCTAATGTTTTGCTTGTATACAAACTCCTGCCAGTATAGTAATTTAAACTAAAGTATTTCACAAGTCAATAAGTCACTGTTTTATATGAGATAATAATGTGGTGTAAACAAAAGATTGTAAGGGACTGTATGTTAGAGTAATCAGGCCCATCCACACACACACACACTCACATGCACATTTCACGTACTCGAACTTAAGGGAGTCATATATATATTGTTTATGATTGGATGCAACAGTTTCCCCCAAACGATGTCATTATACAAACCCCTTCAGTTATACGTCATATTTTATTTCACAATGTGGAAGAATCAACAGCCCTCAAAGTTCGGTTGACTCACACGTTGCTTCTGTTATAACAGTATCGTTCTTCATGATCCAGACCCCAGGTGTTTCATATTTAGATAGTGTATTTTTATCATATGGTTCAAATGTTGGAATCCTGAGTGCAGAGCGTCAGGAGTTGGCCAGCTAACATAGTAGAGATAAAGCTATAGATAAAAGAAAACAAAAGCTCTTCTCTGTAGATAACAGTCTCAATGTCTGATTAAAGCATTACAGAGTTTGAGAGGCTAATGTACGGCGATATTTTTCACATAAGAGAAAGCCCTCATCATGGGAAGGGCAGCCCGTAAACACTCCCCAAATTAAGGAAGAGAATATTAGAATTACACCAAACAGAGGTAAAAAGTGAATATTAACTACAAACGGTATTTTCTAAATAACATGGCCCCTTCCTTGTTTACCTCATTTTCCAACTTTCTACCTTCCTTCGCGAAATCAGCAAGAGCGGAAAATTTACATAGTTATAAGCGAACATCGCGCGACGTGGGAAGGGGAAAAAACCTCCATATACCGGTACTTTCAACACCACAACAATTCCCGTCCATCCTTCTCTCTGTTCAACCTCCCCCCCCCCCCATCCATCCTTCTCTCTGTTCAACCTCCCCCCCCCCATCCAGCCTTCCCTCTGTTCAACCCCCTTCACCTCAGCCCCCTCTCTCATTCTAATTTTTTCTTCACTTGCGTAGGAACTATAGACACTGTAAGTCAATACGAGGTATAGAAATAGTCTTCACAACACCATCTCTACATATTACATATTTTTTAATTCATTATAAATTTCTTCAGCACCCAACCCCAATTTTGCAGAGCTTGTATTTTTTTTTTCCTTCATGTTGCCTCGTAAACGTGAAGAAAAAAAAAAAAATTCCTTGCTGTCGACGAAAAAAAAAAAATTCCTTGCTGTCGACGTGAAGAAAAAAAAAAATTCTTGCTGTCGACGTGAAGAAAAAATAAAAAAAATTTCTTGCTGTCGACGTGAAGAAAAAAAATTTCTTGCTGTCGACGTGAAGAAAAAAATTTCTTGCTGTCGACGTAAAGAAAAAAAAAAAATCTTGCTGTCGACGTGAAAAAAAAAAAAATCTTGCTGTCGACGTGAAAAAAAAAAAAAATCTTGCTGTCGACGTGAAGAAAAAGAAAAAAAAATCTTGCTGTCGACATGAAGGAAAAAAAAAAATCTTGCTGTCGACGTTATGAAAAAAAAAAAAAAAATCTTGCTGTCGACGTTAAGAAAAAGAAAAAGAAAATCTTGCTGTCGACGTTAAGAAAAAGAAAAAAAAAATCTTGCTGTCGACGTTAAGAAAAAGAAAAAAAAAATCTTGCTGTCGACGTGAAGAAAAAAAAAATCTTGCTGTCGACGTGAAAAAAAAAAAAATCTTGCTGTCGACGTGAAGGAAAAAAAAATCTTGCTGTCGACGTGAAGGAAAAAAGAAAAAAAAATCTTGCTGTCGACGTGAAGGAAAAAAGAAAAAAAAAATCTTGCTGTCGACGTGAAGGAAAAAAGAAAAAAAAAATCTTGCTGTCGACGTGAAGGAAAAAAACAAAAACAAATCTTGCTGTCGACGTGAAGGAAAAAAAAAAAAAAAATCTTGCTGTCGACGTGAAAAAAAAAAAAAAATTCTTGCTCTCAACGTAAAGAAAAAAAAAAATCTTGCTGTCGACGTGAAAGAAAAAAAAAAAAATCTTGCTGTCGACGTGAAGGAAAAAAAAAAAAAAAAATCTTGCTGTCGACGTGAAGAAAAAAAAAATCTTGCTGTCGACGTGAAAAAAAAAAAAAAATCTTGCTGTCGACGTGAAGAAAAAAAAAATCTTGCTGTCGACGTGAAGAAAAAAAAAATCTTGCTGTCGACGTGAAGAAAAAAAAAATCTTGCTGTCGACGTGAAGAAAAAAAAAATCTTGCTGTCGACGTGAAGAAAAAAAAAATCTTGCTGTCGACGTGAAGAAAAAAAAAATCTTGCTGTCGACGTGAAGGAAAAAAAAAAAAAAATCTTGCTGTCGACGTGAAGGAAAAAAAAAAAAAAAATCTTGCTGTCGACGTGAAGGAAAAAAAAAAAAAATCTTGCTGTCGACGTGAAGGAAAAAAAAAAATCTTGCTGTCGACGTGAAGGAAAAAAAAAAAATCTTGCTGTCGACGTGAAAAAAAAAAATCTTGCTGTTGACGTGAAGAAAAAAAAAAAATCTTGCTGTCGACGTGAGAAAAAAAAAATCTTGCTGTCGACGTGAAGGAAAAAAAAAAAAATCTTGCTGTCGACGTGAAGGAAAAAAAAAATCTTGCTGTCGACGTGAAGGAAAAAAAAAATCTTGCTGTCGACGTGAAGGAAAAAAAAAATCTTGCTGTCGACGTGAAGAAAAAAAAAAAAAATTTTTGCTGTCGACGTGAAGGAAAAAAAAAAAAAAAATTTGCTGTCGTCGTGAAGGAAAAAAAAATAAAAAAATCTTGCTGCCGACGTGAAAAAAAAAAAAAAAAATCTTGCTGTCGACGTGAAGGAAAAAAAAAAAAAAAAATCTTGCTGTCGACGTGAAGAAAAAAAAATCTTGCTGTCGACGTGAAAAAAAAAAAAAAAAATCTTGCTGTCGACGTGAAGAAAAAAAAAAATCTTGCTGTCGACGTGAAGAAAAAAAAAATCTTCCTGTCGACGTGAAGAAAAAAAAAATCTTCCTATCGACGTGAAGAAAAAAAAAAATCTTGCTGTCGACGTGAAGAAAAAAAAAAATCTTGCTGTCGACGTGAAGTAAAAAAAAAATCTTGCTGTCGACGTGAAGGAAAAAAAAAAAAAAATCTTGCTACCGACGTGAAAAAAAAAAAAAAAATCTTACTACCGACGTGAAAAAAAAAAAAAAAATCTTACTGTCGACGTGAAGGAAAAAAAAAAAAAAAATCTTGCTATCGACGTGAAGAAAAAAAAAAAAAATCTTGCTGTCGACGTGAAGGGAAAAAAAAAATCTTGCTGTCGACGTGGAAAAAAAAAAAAAATTTTTGCTGTCGACGTGAAAAAAAAAAATCGCTGTCGACGTGAAGAAGAAAAAAAAAAAAATCTTGCTGTCGACGTGAAAAAAAAAAAAAAATCTTGCTGTCGACGTGAAGAAAAAAAAAAAGAAAATCTTGCTGTAGACGTGAAAAAAAAAAATCTTGCTGTCGACGTTAAGAAAAAGAAAAAAAAAATCTTGCTGTCGACGTGAAGAAAAAAAAAATCTTGCTGTCGACGTGAAGAAGAAAAAAAAATCTTGCTGTCGACGTGAAGGAAAAAAAAAAAAAATCTTGCTGTCGACGTGAAGAAAAAAAAAAAAAAAATCTTGCTGTCGACGTGAAAAAAAAAAAAAAAATCTTGCTGTCGACGTGAAAAAAAAAAAAAATCTTGCTGTCGACGTGAAAAAAAAAAATCTTGCTGTCGACGTGAAGAAGAAAAAAAAAAATCTTGCTTCGACGTGAAGGAAAAAAAAAAAAAAAAAAATCTTGCTGTCGACCTGAAAAAAAAAAAAAAATCTTGCTGTCGACGTGAAGGAAAAAAAAAATCTTGCTGTCGACGTGAAAAAAAAAAAAAAAATCTTGCTTTCGACGTGAAGCAAAAAAAAAAAAAAAAAAATCTTGCTGTCAACGTGAAGGAAAAAAAAAAATCTTGCTGTCGACGTAAAGGAAAAAAAAATCTTGCTGTAGACGTGAAGAAAAAGAAAAAAAAAAAATCTTGCTGTCGACATGAAGGAAAAAAAAAATCTTGCTGTCGACATGAAGGAAAAAAAAAATCTTGCTGTCGACGTTAAGAAAAAGAAAAAAAAAATCTTGCTGTCGACGTTAAGAAAAAGAAAAAAAAAATCTTGCTGTCGACGTGAAGAAAAAGAAAAAAAAAATCTTGCTGTCGACATGAAGGAAAAAAAAAAATCTTGCTGTCGACGTTATGAAAAAAAAAAAAAAATCTTGCTGTCGACGTTAAGAAAAAGAAAAAAAAAATCTTGCTGTCGACGTTAAGAAAAAGAAAAAAAAATCTTGCTGTCGACGTGAAAAAAAAAAAAAAAAAAAATCTTGCTGTCGACGTGAAGAAAAAAAAAAAATCTTGCTGTCGACGTGAAAAAAAAAAAAATCTTGCTGTCGACGTGAAGAAAAAAAAATCTTGCTGTCGACGTGAAGAAAAAAAAAATCTTGCTGTCGACGTGAAGGAAAAAAAAAAAAAAATCTTGCTGCCGACGTGAAAAAAAAAAAAAAAATCTTACTGTCGACGTGAAGGAAAAAAAAAAAAAAAAATCTTGCTATCGACGTGAAGAAAAAAAAAAAATCTTGCTGTCGACGTGAAGGGAAAAAAAAAATCTTGCTGTCGACGTGGAAAAAAAAAAAATCTTGCTGTCGACGTGGAAAAAAAAAAAAAAATTTTTGCTGTCGACGTGAAAAAAAAAATCGCTGTCGACGTGAAGAAAAAAAAAAAAAAAATCTTGCTGTCGACGTAAAAAAAAAAAAATCTTGCTGTCGACGTGAAGAAAAAGAAAAAGAAAATCTTGCTGTAGACGTGAAAAAAAAAAATCTTGCTGTCGACGTTAAGAAAAAGAAAAAAAAAATCTTGCTGTCGACGTGAAAAAAAAAAATCTTGCTGTAGACGTGAAGAAAAAAAAAATCTTGCTGTCGACGTGAAGAAGAAAAAAAAATCTTGCTGTCGACGTGAAGAAGAAAAAAAAATCTAGCTGTCGACGTGAAGGAAAAAAAAAAAAAATCTTGCTGTCGACGTGAAAAAACAAAAAAAAAAAATCTTGCTGTCGACGTGAAAAAAAAAAAAAAAAAATCTTGCTGTCGACGTGAAGAAAAAAAAATCTTGCTGTCGACGTGAAGGAAAAACAAAAATCTTGCTGTCGACGTGAAAAAAAAAAATCTTGCTGTTGACGTGAAGAAAAAAAAAAAAATCTTGCTGTCGACGTGAGAAAAAAAAAATCTTGCTGTCGACGTGAAGGAAAAAAAAAAAATCTTGCTGTCGACGTGAAGGAAAAAAAAAATCTTGCTGTCGACGTGAAGAAAAAAAAAAAAAAATCTTGCTGTCGACGTGAAAAAAAAAAAAATCTTGCTGTCGACGTGAAAAAAAAAAAAATCTTGCTGTCGACGTGAAGGAAAAAAAAAAAAATTTGCTGTCGTCGTGAAGGAAAAAAAAAAAAAAAAATCTTGCTGCCGACGTGAAAAAAAAAAAAAAAATCTTGCTGTCGACGTGAAGGAAAAAAAAAAAAAAATCTTGCTGTCGACGTAAAGAAAAAAAAAATCTTGCTGTCGACGTGAAATAAAAAAAAAAAAAAAATCTTGCTGTCGACGTGAAGAAAAAAAAATCTTGCTGTCGACGTGAAAAAAAAAAAAAAAATCTTGCTGTCGACGTGAAGAAAAAAAAAATCTTGCTGTCGACGTGAAGAAAAAGAAAAAGAAAATCTTGCTGTAGACGTGAAAAAAAAAAATCTTGCTGTCGACGTTAAGAAAAAGAAGAAAAAAATCTTGCTGTCGACGTGAAAAAAAAAAAAAAAAAATCTTGCTGTCGACGTGAAGAAAAAAAAAATCTTGCTGTCGACGTGAAGAAAAAAAAAATCTTCCTGTCGACGTGAAGAAAAAAAAAATCTTCCTATCGACGTGAAGAAAATAAAAATCTTGCTGTCGACGTGAAGAAAAAAAAAACCTTGCTGTCGACGTGAAGAAAAAAAAAAAATCTTGCTGTCGACGTGAAGGAAAAAAAAAAAAAAATCTTGCTGCCGACGTAAAAAAAAAAAAAAAAAATCTTACTGTCGACGTGAAGAAAACAAAAAAATCTTGCTGTCGACATGAAAAAAAAAAAAAAAAAAATCTTGCTATCGACGTGAAGAAAAAAAAAAAAAAATCTTGCTGTCGACGTGAAGGGAAAAAAAAAATCTTGCTGTCGACGTGAAGGGAAAAAAAAAATCTTGCTGTCGACGTGGAAAAAAAAAAAAAAAATCTTGCTGTCGACGTGGAAAAAAAAAAAAAAAATCTTGCTGTCGACGTGAAAAAAAAAATCGCTGTCGACGTGAAGAAAAAAAAAAAAAAAAAATCTTGCTGTCGACGTGAAGAAAAAGAAAAAGAAAATCTTACTGTAGACGTGAAAAAAAAAAAATCTTGCTGTCGACGTTAAGAAAAAGAAAAAAAAATTCTTGCTGTCGACGTGAAGAAAAAAAAATCTTGCTGTCGACGTGAAGGAAAAAAAAAAAAAATCTTGCTGTCGACGTGAAGCAAAAAAAAAAAAAAATCTTGCTGTCGACGTGAAAAAAAAAAAAAAAAAATCTTGCTGACGACGTGAAAAAAAAAAAATCTTGCTGTCGACGTGAAAAAAAAAAATCTTGCTGTCGACGTGAAGAAAAAGAAAAAAAAAATCTTGCTGTCGACGTGAAGGAAAAAAAAAAATCTTGCTGTCGACGTGAAGGAAAAAAAAAAATCTTGCTGTCGACGTGAAGAAAAAGAAAAAAAAAATCTTGCTGTAGACGTGAAAAAAAAAAAAAAAATCTTGCTGTCGACGTGAAGAAAAAGAAAAACAAAATCTTGCTGTAGACGTGAAAAAAAAAAATCTTGCTGTCGACGTTAAGAAAAAGAAAAAAAAAATCTTGCTGTCGACGTTAAGAAAAAGAAAAAAAAATTTCTTGCTGTCGACGTGAAGAAAAAAAATTTCTTGCTGTCGACGTGAAGAAAAAAATTTCTTGCTGTCGACGTGAAGAAAAAAATTTCTTGCTGTCGACGTGAAGAAAAAAATTTCTTGCTGTCGACGTAAAGAAAAAAAAATCTTGCTGTCGACGTGAAAAAAAAAAAAAATCTTGCTGTCGACGTGAAAAAAAAAAAAATCTTGCTGTCGACGTGAAGAAAAGAAAAAAAAAATCTTGCTGTCGACATGAAGGAAAAAAAAAATCTTGCTGTCGACATGAAGGAAAAAAAAAATCTTGCTGTCGACATGAAGGAAAAAAAAAATCTTGCTGTCGACGTTAAGAAAAAGAAAAAAAAAAATCTTGCTGTCGACGTTAAGAAAAAGAAGAAAAAAATCTTGCTGTCGACGTGAAAAAAAAAAAAAAAAATCTTGCTGTCGACGTGAAGAAAAAAAAAATCTTGCTGTCGACGTGAAGAAAAAAATCTTCCTGTCGACGTGAAGAAAAAAAAAAATCTTCCTATCGACGTGAAGAAAAAAAAAATCTTGCTGTCGACGTGAAGAAAAAAAAAATCTTGCTGTCGACGTGAAGAAAAAAAAAAAATCTTGCTGTCGACGTGAAGGAAAAAAAAAAAAAATCTTGCTGCCGACGTGAAAAAAAAAAAAAAAAAATCTTACTGTCGACGTGAAGAAAACAAAAAAATCTTGCTGTCGACATGAAAAAAAAAAAAAAAAAATCTTGCTATCGACGTGAAGAAAAAAAAAAAAAAATCTTGCTGTCGACGTGAAGGGAAAAAAAAAATCTTGCTGTCGACGTGAAGGGAAAAAAAAAATCTTGCTGTCGACGTGGAAAAGAAAAAAAAATCTTGCTGTCGACGTGAAAAAAAAAATCGCTGTCGACGTGAAGAAAAAAAAAAAAAAAATCTTGCTGTCGACGTGAAGAAAAAGAAAAAGAAAATCTTGCTGTAGACGTGAAAAAAAAAATCTTGCTGTCGACGTTAAGAAAAAGAAAAAAAAATTCTTGCTGTCGACGTGAAAAAAAAAAATCTTGCTGTCGACGTGAAGAAAAAAAAAATCTTGCTGTCGACGTGAAAAAAAAAAATCTTGCTGTCGACGTGAAGAAAAAAAAAATCTTGCTGTCGACGTGATGAAAAAAAAATCTTGCTGTCGACGTGAAGGAAAAAAAAAAAAAAATCTTGCTGTCGACGTGAAGCAAAAAAAAAAAAAAATCTTGCTGTCGACGTGAAAAAAAAAAAAAAAAAAATCTTGCTGACGACGTGAAAAAAAAAAAATCTTGCTGTCGACGTGAAGGAAAAAAAAAAAAAAATGTTGCTGCCGACGTGAAAAAAAAAAAAAAAATCTTGCTGTCGATGTGAAGGAAAAAAAAAAAAAAAAAAAAAATCTTGCTGTCGACGTGAAGAAAAAAAAAATCTTGCTGTCGACGTGAAAAAAAAAAAAAAAATCTTGCTGTCGACGTGAAGAAAAAAAAAATCTTGCTGTCGACGTGAAGAAAAAAAAAATCTTGCTGTCGACGTGAAGAAAAAAAAAATCGCTGTCGACGTGAAGAGAAAAAAAAAAATCTTGACGTGAAAAAAAAAAAAAATCTTGCTGTCGACGTGAAGAAAAAGAAAAAAAAAATCTTGCTGTCGACGTGAAGGAAAAAAAAAAAATCTTGCTGTCGACGTGAAGAAAAAGAAAAAAAAATCTTGCTGTAGACGTGAAAAAAAAAAAAAAAAATCTTGCTGTCGACGTGAAGAAAAAGAAAAACTAAATCTTGCTGTAGACGTGAAAAAAAAAAATCTTGCTGTCGACGTTAAGAAAAAGAAAAAAAAATCTTGCTGTCGACGTGAAGAAAAAATAAAAAAAATTTCTTGCTGTCGACGTGAAGAAAAAAATTTCTTGCTGTCGACGTGAAGAAAAAAAATTTCTTGCTGACGACGTGAAGAAAAAAATTTCTTGCTGTCGACGTGAAAAAAAAAAAAAAAATCTTGCTGTCGACGTGAAAAAAAAAAAAAATCTTGCTGTCGACGTGAAGAAAAAGAAAAAAAAAATCTTGCTGTCGACATGAAGGAAAAAAAAAAACTTGCTGTCGACATGAAGGAAAAAAAAAATCTTGCTGTCGACGTTAAGAAAAAGAAAAAAAAAATCTTGCTGTCGACGTTAAGAAAAAGAAAAAAAAAATCTTGCTGTCGACGTTAAGAAAAAGAAAAAAAAAATCTTGCTGTTGACGTGAAAAAAAAAAAAAAAAAATCTTGCTGTCGACGTGAAGAAAAAAAAAATCTTGCTGTCGACGTGAAGAAAAAAAAATCTTGCTGTCGACGTGAAGAAAAAAAAAAATCTTGCTGTCGACGTGAAGAAAAAAAAATCTTGCTGTCGACGTGAAGAAAAAAAAATCTTGCTGTCGACGTGAATGAAAAAAAAAAAAAATCTTGCTGTCGACGTGAAGGAAAAAAAAAAAATCTTGCTGTCGACGTGAAGGAAAAATAAACAAAATCTTGCTGTCGACGTGAAAAAAAAAAATCTTGCTGTTGACGTGAAGAAAAAAAAAAAATCTTGCTGTCGACGTGAGAAAAAAAAAAATCTTGCTGTCGACGTGAGAAAAAAAAAAATCTTGCTGTCGACGTGAAGGAAAAAAAAAAAATCTTGCTGTCGACGTGAAGGAAAAAAAAAATCTTGCTGTCGACGTGAAGAAAAAAAAAAAAAAATCTTGCTGTCGACGTGAAAAAAAAAAAAATCTTGCCGTCGACGTGACGGGAAAAAAAAAAATTTTGCTGTCGTCGTGAAGGAAAAAAAAAATGAAAAAATCTTGCTGCCGACGTGAAAAAAAAAAAAAAAATCTTGCTGTCGACGTGAAGGGAAAAAAAAAAAAAAAAAATCTTGCTGTCGACGTGAAGACAAAAAAAAAAATCTTGCTGTCGACGTGAAAAAAAAAAAAAAAAAAAATCTTGCTGTCGACGTGAAGAAAAAAAAAATCTTGCTGTCGACGTGAAAAAAAAAAAAAAATCTTGCTGTCGACGTGAAGAAAAAAAAAATCTTGCTGTCGACGTGAAGAAAAAAAAAATCTTGCTGTCGACGTGAAGAAAAAAAAAATCTTCCTGTCGACGTGAAGAAAAAAAAAATCTTCCTGTCGACGTGAAGAAAAAAAAAATCTTGATGTCGACATGAAGAAAAAAAAAAATCTTGCTGTCGGCGTGAAGAAAAAGAAAAACAAAATTTTGCTGTAGACGTGAAAAAAAAAAAAAATCTTGCTGTCGACGTTAAGAAAAAGAAAAAAAAAATCTTGCTGTCGACGTGAAAAAAAAAAATCTTGCTGTCGACGTGGAGAAAAAAAAAATCTTGCTGTCGACGTGAAGAAGAAAAAAAATCTTGCTGTCGACGTGAAGGAAAAAAAAAAAAAATCTTGCTGTCGACGTGAAGAAAAAAAAAAATCTTGCTTCGACGTGAAGGAAAAAAAAAAAAAAAAATCTTGCTGTCGACCTGAAAAAAAAAAAATCTTGCTGTCGACGTGAAGGAAAAAAAAAAAATCTTGCTGTCGACGTGAAAAAAAAAAAAAAAAAATCTTGCTGTCGACGTGAAGCAAAAAAAAAAAAAAAAAATCTTGCTGTCGACGTGAAGGAAAAAAAAAAATCTTGCTGTCGACGTGAAGAAAAAAAAATCTTGCTGTCGACGTGAAAAAAAAAAAAAAAAAAATCTTGCTGTCGACGTGAAGAAAAAAAAATCTTGCTGTCGACGTGAAGAAAAAAAAAATCTTGCTGTCGACGTGAAGAAAAAAAAAATCTTGCTGTCGACGTGAAGAAAAAAAAAATCTTGCTGTCGACGTGAAGAAAAAAAAAATCTTGCTGTCGACGTGAAGAAAAAAAAAAATCTTGCTGTCGACGTGAAGGAAAAAAAAAAAAAAAACAATCTTGCTGCCGACGTGAAAAAAAAAAAAAAAATCTTGCTATCGACGTGAAGAAAAAAAAAAAAAAATCTTGCCGTCGACGTGAAGGGAAAAAAAAAATCTTGCTGTCGACGTGGAAAAAAAAAAAAAAAATCTTGCTGTCGACGTGAAGAAAAAAAAAATCTTGCTGTCGACGTGAAGAAAAAAAAATCTTGCTGTCGACGTGAAGAAAAAAAAAATCTTGCTGTCGACGTCAAGAAAAAAAAAAAAAAAATCTTGCTGTCGACGTGAAGGAAAAAAAAAAAAGAAAATCTTGCTGTCGACGTGAAAAAAAAAAAATCTTGCTGTCGACGTGAAAAAAAAAAATCGCTGTCGACGTGAAGCAAAAAAAAAAAATCTTGCTGTCGACGTGAAAAAAAAAAAAAAATCTTGCTGTCGACGTAAAGAAAAAGAAAAAAAAATTCTTACTGTCGACGTTAAGAAAAAAAAATAAAATTCTTGCTGTAGACGTGAAGAAAAAAAAAAATTCTTGCTGTCGACGTTTAGAAAAAAAAAAAAATTCTTGCTGTCGACGTGAAGAAAAAAAATATAAAAAAAATTCTTGCTGTCGACGTGAAAAAAAAAAATTCTTGCTGTCGACGTGAAGAAAAAAAAAATTCTTGCTGTCGACGTGAAGAAAAAAAAAAAAAAAAAAATCTTGCTGTCGACGTGAAAAAAAAAAATTATTGCTGTCGACGTGAAGAAAAAAAAATTCTTGCTGTCGACGTGAAGAAAAAAAAATTCTTGCTGTCGATGTGAAAAAAAAAAAATTCTTGCTGTCGACGTGAAAAAAAAAAATTCTTGCTGTCGACGTGAAAAAAAAAAAAATCCTTGCTGTCGACGTGAAGAAAAAAAAAATTCCTTGCTGTCGACGTGAAGAAAAAAAAAATTCTTGTCGACGTGAAGAAAAAAAAAAAATTCTTGCTGTCGACGTGAAAAATAAAAAAAATTCTTGCTGTCGACGTGAAGAAAAAAAAAATTCTTGCTGTCGACGTGAAGACAAAAAAAATCTTGCTGTCGACGTGAAGACAAAAAAAAAAAATCTTGCTGTCGACGTGAAAAAAAAAAAAAAATCTTACTGTCGGCGTGAAGAAAAAAAAATTTCTTGCTGTAAAAAATAAAAAAAAATTCTTGCTGTCGACGTGAAGAAAAAAATAAAAAAAAAATTCTTGCTGTCGACGTGAAGAAAAAAAAATTCTTGCTGTCGACGTGAAGAAAAAAAAATTCCTTGCTGTCGACGTGAAGAAAAAAAAATTCCTTGCTGTCGATGTGAAGAAAAAAAAAATTCTTGCTGTCGACGTGAAGAAAGAAAAAAAAATTCTTGCTGTCGACGTGAAGAAAAAAAAATTCTTGCTGTCGACGTGAAGAAAAAAAAAAATTCTTGCTGTCGACGTGAAGAAAAAAAAATTCTTGCTGTCGACGTGAAGAAAAAAAAAATATTTCTTGCTGACGACGTGAAGAAAAAAAAATTCTTGCTGTCGACGTGAAGAAAAAAAAAATTCTTGCTGTAGACGTGAAAAAAAAAAATCTTGCTGTCGACGTGAAGAAAAAAAAATTCTTGCTGTCGACGTGAAGAAAAAAAAAATCTTGCTGTCGACGTGAAGGAAAAAATAAAAAAAAATTCTTGCTGTCGACGTGAAGAAAAAAAATAAAAAAAAATTTCCTTGCTGTCGACGTGAAGAAAAAAAAAATTCCTTGCTGTCGACGTGAAGAAAAAAAAAATTCCTTGCTGTCGACGTGAAGAAAAAAAAAAATTCCTTGCTGTCGACGTGAAGTAAAAAAAAAAAAAAATCCTTGCTGTCGACGTTGACTTGGGCCTTCAGCTCTTATATGTTTTAATTCGTTCACTTTGCATCACCCAAGAAATTTCATGGGGCAGAGTTTTGTGAATGAGCGGTACGATGACTGCATGCAATAAACGTATATAAAAATGTTTGGAAATTATTTATTCACACGCGGGAGTGTAGAGAGTGTATGGAACCAAATCCATTATCAATTTTACGGCGCTGGAAATACTCATATAATCACCTTTGTAAACTGTACGGAATCACCCTGTTTTTAGTAGTCTTATTGTTTGATCCCTTCGTTGCTATTAAAGTGTGAGAAGAGGCAGCCGGAAGCGACCCTATAAAGGGAGTAAATCTCTCGTTGACGAATTGGTTGCCTCCTTAGTCCCCCAATCCATGGCAGGAAACGCCCTACCTCGGTATACGACGAGCAAGTGATCTGTTTTGCAGCTCTGTGTGGAGGAATCAACCTGCTCCAGTTTGTTGACTAGAGTGAGTAGCAAGTAAAGGGAATGACTTGTTTTGGATGAAATGGAGGGCTACTGATTCCTCGAAACAATGCCAGAAAACAAGTGACTTCAGTATACAAGTATGGGATCTGCTTGCCTGCAAAGTTCAGAAAGCTACATAGACTCCACATAGCCCCCATTAACGTGTGAGACTGGTCGAGGCGCTAGATAAGACAGTGTAGTTACCTGTGAATTACATTGTTATACGGCCAGACTGACAGGCACGGAGGCCTCACATTCTACCCCATTATGCTACATTACAATTATATTTTTTTCTCAGTTTGCTCTTCATTGCAATTACATTTTTTCCCTTACAATTACATTTCTGGTTTTTATGGAAATTGTGGGAAGCATAATAAATTTTTACCTGGATTTAGGTCCCCTTTCCTTTGAGTAGTGTAGGTCGCCTTTCCTCCACCACCAGCCAGTGTGAGTTCCAAGTCTTTCGTAAATCAGGAAGCTTTCTTTTAACACATGGAAGACGAAGTGGAGGGAGGGGTTTCCTGTGACGCATTAATCCTCTGGTGTCAGTCCAAACTTTTGTCAGACTTAACTTCTTGTTTATGAAGTTAATTGAAAGGTATTGTGTCCCCTCTGAACGTCAGTCTTGTTCCTTCTGAAAAGGAAAATAATTTTACAGGCCAAAGAAGTAATCACATTACTTAGATTATAGTTAGTTAATATTGGCTAGGTTGACCTACACCAAGTTTGACTAATTAAGAGTCACCTTAATCAAAACAAGTTGGATTTGTTTAGGGGAGATGAGATTACAATTATTAAATCAGAGCAGGAGTACTAAACAAACTGAGCGGCGGTAACGTAAACTTACTGGGAAGAGAAAGTGGAGTAGTTGTCTCATTTCCCCTCACCACGACACACCTCAGAGTAACACTGCCGCCACCACCACCACCGACCCTTCCGTTTTTTCCCTGCATATATAGGTGTTGTGTATGGGAAGTGTCGCAGAGTTGACACATGTTTTTCTCTTCTCTCCAGTGACGAAAATTTGAGGAAGCGGCTGGTTTACAGGTCAGTGGCTCCAGGGGACTTCCGTGTTTGTGTATATAAGGGTGTTTTTTGTTCGTCTTTGACAATGGGCACTCTTTTACATCTGTGCTATTTTCCGTCTATATGGATGTAAACAAGAGGAGAGGCAATAAGGGGAGAGGAAGAGGAGGAGGATAGGAATATAGCGCTAAATAAGAAGGGGACGATTATATGGAATAGAGATTTACTCCCTTTATAGGGTCGCTTCCGGCTGCCTCTTCTCACACTTTAATAGCAACGAAGGGATCAAACAATAAGACTACTAAAAACAGGGTGATTCCGTACAGTTTACAAAGGTGATTATATGAGTATTTCCAGCGCCGTAAAATTGATAATGGATTTGGTTCCATACACTCTCCACACTCCCGCGTGTGAATAAATAATTTCCAAACATTTTTATATACGTTTATTGCATGCAGTCATCGTACCGCTCATTCACAAAACTCTGCCCCATGAAATTTCTTGGGTGATGCAAAGTGAACGAATTAAAACATATAAGAGCTGAAGGCCCAAGTCAACACGAAGTTATATTACCAAATTAAGTATGTATGCTACACGATATATTACGCTAAAATCACACACATAAGCACACACACACACACGGAAGCATATTGGCAAGCTAGCTGTGTAAAACTATTTGGCAAGTAAGTCACCACACACACACACACACACACACACACACCACAATTACAATACGAGCTGACGGTCCAACTAATTTCCGTAAACTGGCTATTGTGTACTAAAGACAGGTGCTCTATTAATCAAGGCGAGGAGTCATTAATCTTTGGCTGCGTTTGTGTCGAAAGAGTGTGTCGAAAGAGAGAGAGAGAGAGAGAGAGAGAGAGAGAGAGAGAGAGAGAGAGAGAGAGAGAGAGAGAGAGAGAGAGAGAGAGAGAGAGAGAGACAGAGAGAGACAGAGAGAGACAGAGAGAGAGAGAGAGAGAGAGAGAGAGAGAGAGAGAGAGATACTGTAATTATAAAAAGAGAAATGGAGGAAGAGAGATAGGTATAAAGGGAGAAAAAGGAGGAAACTTAAAGGGAAATATAGGTATACTTTATAAAGAGAAAAAGATGGAAAATATAGAGGAATATAGGGCCAAAGAGAAAAAAGGAAAAATATAGTTAAATACGGGTATCCTATATAAAGAGAAAAGAGAAATTTCCACATCCAGGTTGAATCAGTTCAATAACGAGATCACCAAAGGCAAAGACTGGACTGGATAATAATATTCTTTTATTCTATTCTGGTGAAGTATATCGGCGTGTTTGCACATAACATTACAGTCAATGCTTTCCTTTCCAGTGATCACATATTTGCTACTTTCACGTCCGACTGATCTGTGTCAATAGTTGTGTGCTCGCTCCAGTAGCCTAGTGCAGAGTAGAGTCAGAGAGGAAGGAAGGCTCTGACACGCCCACGCTCATCTTATTATAGAAATGTGGGAGGAATTTTTTTTTTTTTTTTTATAGTTGTGACGATGTATGGTTGGAAATTTTACATCGGCTCAATTTAACAGTGTTCATCCTCACACTTGTAAGGCGTCTCTATTGTTCGTAAAATCGAGTATAAATTATAATAATAGATTTGGTGTTTAAGCGTTTTTTACCTGACTGTACATAATTGTTCGACATCATTTGCACTTTTACTCGCCTTCGCCTTTCCTTCTTATATTGAAGCTTGTCGTTTCTATGTGTTTTTACCTAACTTACACTCGTATCCACATTCCTACAACATTCTCACACCACATCCATCCACATGCACCTACCGTACCACATTCCCTCATTACATCCACCATATACACACACCATACCTAACTAATGAACTATACAACTTTCTCACATCACATCCAACCACATTAATTCAGCACATTTAACCCACCACATTTTCACATCACACATAAAAAACATACCATCCATATCCACACCATTATTGATACCATCCTGATATCTCCATGTACAGAAACCAATGTGTAGATTACTCTTATACGGTTCATTCAAGTAACCAATCTTTTTTTTACCCTGCCTCACACTTCTTGATTCCTGTTTTATAAAGTTATTCACTACATCACATCACATCACCGTTTACAAATATTACCCACCACAAAACCATTACCAGTAACGGTACTTTATCAGATGGTCTGCATGGGCACGGTCAGGTGGGTGTACAGTTGGCCTCAGGAATTCGTATACTCCAATGTGATTTCAAGGGTTCGTAACAACAAGAAAAATTAGTACATCAAGTTTTTAACGCCAAACTTTTTTATAGTAATTTTATTTGGGTAATGCTTGAATCAGTCAGCAGAATAGTCCCTACAGTATGTTCAGAATAAAGACCCATCTTAACCAATGCTTTGTGTACGAATTCCTGAGGCTGACTGTACTCTGTTGGCCGAGATGAAATGCTATGTTTGTCCTGCCTCATGATGACGTTTGTAAAATACGCCTTGTGCACAACCTGTCATTTGGAAACCCATTACATGTCGTGTTGAAAAACAAACATCATGGAAAGAAATAAGGGACCGAGATTTCGTATTAATTCAAAGAGCTACCGGTATTCCAAACAAGCGTTGAAATTATGACAGTCAGTGTTCTCCTAGTGCGGGTTAAATACGGGTGATAAATGTTTCTGATCTTCATGAATGATACTTAAGTTGGATTCCAGAGCTGAAATAATGTGTTACGACAATAGCCTAAATGTTTCTAGATTAATAAATTATTACTCAGAATTAGCAACTTAGGAGAGAGAAGAATTGCAACGCTAACTGTGTCAGGGGGAAGTGTGGCTAACTGTACAGTCGACAGCAGAATATTTGCGGTTCACGTTAACGGGTGAGATATAATTTAACTAGTGTTCTCATGTGACAGTGGTAAACAAGAATTCTTTTCCTAGAACTATAGAGAATTATTTATAATACTGACTGGCATTTCAGGAACATTAACAGATCCTGGTTCATATTATCATACACGGAGAACTGATGCGAACTTATGCTTTGAACTGTACACAACTACAGTATATTGTCCTTGGGTGTTTGGGGTTTTCCGGATAGAAGTGGCGTATCAAACCAATCGACCAACCTGCCCTTCACGCCACTCTCGACTCGGAAACGTTGTAATGTACAGTCCTCGGCAAATGTTCTGTCGCCACATCTGTCAAGTTATGAAGTACATACAGTATGGAAATGTAAGCTTCACTGGCTAATAAACTTAAAAACCAGAGAAGTTTATTAAGGACCCTGAGACCGTGTATGAGAATTGGAGGCTTCTGATTCCTCCTGACTAGGACTATGTATATTGGTGACGTTTCGTGGCAATAGGCTATTTGAAGGACTCATTTACTTCCAATTTTCCGACTAGCCTACATAACAGGGTCCCATAATTTGCTCCTTGGGTAACGTAATTCTGTATGGTAAGTGTGTTTGTTCGATAATTATCCCCTTTATTTAATCTTTCAAGACGCGCTGAGCGAGACGACAGGACTTTTGCCGCCGACTGTACATTCTCCTTCCGTATCCCATGGAGCTTCAGAGTAAGAGTGACTTAAAAACCACCTAAACTTCACTAGGTTGCCTTATACGCCACTCACATAGCGAAGACGTAAATATCCCCATAAATACTTCTGGTCACAACATTATCCATATGCAGGGGATGTATATTATTGGCAGTATATACAAATAAATGCTTTACATGATAACTGCGAGATATATTAAAAAAAAAAGACAAAAAAAAATCAGCGTCGTGTGAATATTCTCGTTCGTTTTATACTGAATTTGGGTGACAGGACCACGGCATAACTCATCTGTCTGCCTCATTCCTGGATTATCAGATCAATCAGTGTCGTGTACATCACAGCTCTTGTCACACCTTTACCTCCTTCCCTCCCTCCCACCCTCCTTCCCCTCTGCAGTTCCGCGTTCACTTGGAAAACACTTGAGCTTTACGGTATGTGACTCCGGGCAATCATGGACCGTCTGACTTGTTTGTCTATCATTATTCTTGGTTATTGTTGGTCATAAATAGATGGATGGATAGATAGACAAACTGGTAAATATATACAGGAATGATAGCTAAATAGATTGACTGACAAGATGTTAATAAAAATAGACAATATATATAATTATATAAGATAGGTAAATGGACAAACCAGAGCTCTTTTTGTAGATAAAAAAACGATGATTTATACATTAATAATAGCTAAAGATAAATGAGCAGTTACAAAGACAGACAAACAGACAGATTTATATCGATACATAGAATGATGGATGGATCTATAGAAATAGTTAGACATGATAGCTAGATATATGAAAGAAATAATTAAAGACAGATAAGCATAGATAGATAGATAAGAGTTAAATTGATAGACAAATTAAGAGAAAGACAGGACAGGGAATGTTATGAAACTGAGAAAATACGAACAGATTGATAGGCTTTGCATAAAAAGATAACTAAAGAGGAAATAGATAGAAAAGAGAATATAGATTGGTAAAAATAAATAGACTGACAGACAGATATACAGACAGGTAAATAGATAGATAAATAGCTAGAGATAAACATACGAACGCGGACAGAGGGATAGACATACAAATAGATATATAGTCACACAGAGAGAGAGAGAGAGAGAGAGAGAGAGAGAGAGAGGCGGGGGGATACAAGTTTCTGAATGCCTTTGTATTAGGATTGATAAAATAATTTCCCGTAGTGACCTTTCAAGTGTTCTGGTTCCGATGGAGAGAAGGTCATGAACAGGTTTGCTTTTTCTCCAGATATCGCTACATAAAAACACACAAAAATCAAGACGAAGAAAATTAACGTGAGACTTATATTATTATTGTTCTCAAGGATACAGACGACGTTATACAGCGATACAGTCCGGCTCAAGTTGTTCTATCTAACAGCACACTTATGTTTTAAATATGGCAATTGACTTTTGTAAGCGATGGTAATGAAATAATATTGTATTATTACGTGATGTATTGAGGGGGAAAGGCAAGACAACATATTTTATAACAATGGAACAGTATTAATTACAAGTATAGCAATCCAGCTCAAAAATAATAAAATGAAATGTAGTGATAAAAATGACGAAATCTGGTGTTGTGCGCATTTCCTTGTGTTGAGTTGATTAGCCTAGTGAGTGTTTAATGAGTTTTGGTGGCGCCATGCACACAGTCCTGGTCACGCCCCGCTTGTCTTGTGATAGTGTCAGTGTCACTATTGTTATTATTATTGTTCTTTTAGTGTTGAATGTTCACCTGTGGTTCAAATTGCAAAGACACAAATGCTTCCCATGTTCACACGACACCCGTTGTACTAGATTTTGGCTTCCTCCACTATAGCAGGTTTCATTTAGAATCATAATTTCTTATCTACCATTATCAGTCTTCCTCTTCTGAGTTTCAGCGTGTTGTATATAGGCATGACAACACTCACTAGTAGTAGCGCAAATACCAGTAATAATCGAAACCCTTGGAATGCAATCTTCACAGGAGGCAAATACTGGGATCACTAAACGGGTAGCCTAATGAGAGAAGCGAGACAACACTGCACTCTCTTACAACGTGGTAGTTAGGCAAAGATATTATTAGGAAATCACAAGTTTTTTTTTTTTCACTGCAATTGTCCAACGGTTGGGGAAAAAATGAAAAGCAACTGTAGTTCGGTTCACTGGGACGGGAAACAACACAAGGGGTACAGAAATATATCGAGGCAACTGTATGATTCCAATTGCACTGTTCTTTTCTGCGAATCATTGGAAATTTTTAATAAATAATTACTGGTGGCTTGCAATACCGTAGTGTTTCACTACTGAGACATCATATCGTGACTGTACTGACGTCGTGATTTTAAGACCGTGTGTGTTATTGGTTGTGAAGTGTAAGCAGAATTGAGAGAAAGGGAAACGTTCAGTATGAGGGAAAGACTAGAATAAGGGAAGAACTACGAAAGAGGAAAAGATGGAGAGGAAGACAGAAATGAGGAGGGAGGGAGGGGTGAATGGGAGAAATAGGCTAGTTAAAACAAAGGACAAGGTGGAGAAGAGGGTGGAGAGGGAGGATAGTAGATGAAGAAAAGTTCCTATGTTCTCTGAAACGTTACCTGCAAAAATAAAATTCCACGAAAACCTGTATAAGAGAAGTAGAACCGTATGTGTACTGCAGAACACCTCGATAACAAACACACAGAAGCGCACACAACAAACATATACACACAACCACACACATAACAAAAACTTGCATGTCGGTAAAAAATTGGTGACTGTGATTATGATATTATTAGTGGTCAGGAAGACACAGGTTTCGGCAGCGGGAACTTTTTGTTGAGAGAGAGAGAGAGAGAGAGAGAGAGAGAGAGAGAGAGAGAGAGAGAGAGAGAGTATGTGTTGTGTGCACAGAATGACTGGGTGAGAATACTTGAAAAACTCAAACACGCAACAGTCAATATGTGGAGTATACAAGATTAATTACATCGGAATCTTAATATGCATAGTCATATTGGTGATTATGAAAATGAGCCCCACACTAACTTGGTCATAAAACCTACAGCCAAACAAAACTAATAACTGTCCTTACCTTTATCATCTGGGGATTGACCAACCACCGAGTAGCAGGCACGATACTAGCCACATACGAATGAGTACGGACACATGTGACTACACAGTCATTAGGCGGTCTTCTTTCATCCTCAAACCAATCAATCCATCACACTCGTCGCACCACAGAATACAACACTCCAGTACGGCATTATTACACTTTTAAGGGGCCTATAGTATGAATTTTCCACACTTCCGTTCGCCGTGCACCAAGTCAACGCCTCGCCACCTGATATCACCATACACTGCCCACTGGTAACATCTAATAAGTGATAGGCTATCCAGTAGTCACGTCTGTCTGGGTTTTCGGCAACACTTTCATAATGCCACGAAAGCCGAGCAAGATAACGAAGGCAAACACCAAAACTCAAACTGTTCAGAGATGCATTCCATGGGCTCAAAATCTTGGTATGATTGGTTATGGAAAGCATCTTATAGTTAAGCAGATGAGTGATTCTTTCCTTCTCAGAGTCTGACCGGCGACTGACAGGCACATGGACGCCAAATTAATGTCTATGCTGACTGCCATTCCCGCTCTTTATTTCGCGATTACATCCTAATGCCGCCAAATGCGACCTATACACCCTGGATTCCAAACTGCACTTCATGCCATAACTTAGAGCTAGTATGAATTGTATTTAGTTACAGTACGATCAGTGATATCAACTTGTAAAGAAACTCGCTAATTTACTATGCATAGGGACAACTACAACGGTGTCGATCAACGTAACGCAGACGTGAACACAATATTAAAACGATTGCGTGTGATTCAGATGGAGTTTTCACAAGTTTTCCTTTATTTGTTATACTTTCGTTTGTTGCTATATTTCTTCTTTTTGCCCAGTTTATTTTGAAATGGTTCATGATATTACTGGTTGTAACAAAATGTATGTATTACTGTAAGCTGTTAAATCAGCATTGGTTTCTGAAAATTGTAATGAACTGTAAAGCCGGTTATGCAGCGTTGTCAGCACTCTCCGAACCACAATAAGTTGTGACTTGTGACTAGTGAGTTTTATTTGAAGGATTCACTCACTGGTGGGAGGGAGAGATAGGAAGGAGATGAGGGTGGAGGTGGGGAGGAGGATGCCCCTGTCTCAGGACGGAGCAAGATGAGGCAGGCAACTTATAAACTTATTTGTTACAAAATTTTAGAGAGAAAAGTGAATAATTATGTATCACTGATAATGTTTTGGAGGTACGTCACTAACTGACATACAGTAATTACACCACACCAAGTTCACCACCGAACAATAAGTATGGATCAGTGGGATCCAGTACTCTTACCACGGTAGGAGTGTTGGTGACGTGGTCGGTAAGGCTGGCTGGCATCTCAATGGTTGTCACCACTATATTTCAGGTTTCACAGACAATAGTTACTGTAGCTTTTTATACTTTTGAGCAATGTTAATATTTCCTTTTCTGTGGGCAATAACATATAATTATATAATCCATAAACATAAGCAAAACAAATAAAATATTTTCCCCTACGTTATGTTGGTAATCCTGCGTGAGCTATAAGGTGTGGGATCAAGCTCCTTTGGTGTGTGTGTGTGTGTGGTGAGAGGGAACTTAATTTGCTGTACTCACGATGCGAACTCTCATATCACAAGAAAAAAAAAAAAAAATAGACAAAGGCTTCAGATTCAATAGGAGGGATTCTGTTGATATTTTCCTATCACCGACTTTTCCCTTTCTTGAAAACAATCTTTCAGGGAGTTTATGAAGTTTTGTAATTCGTGTAATATCTCGTTTAGCGAAGACTATATATAACTCATTTATTAAATAACACAATAAATCAAATAATCGTATCAGGTGTTCCCCCTCTGTCTCTCACACAGGCATCCATCCCCTCCTTCCACCACCAACCCCACCGCACCCTCCCTCGTCTCCCTGCCATACCCTCCCTCGTCTCCCTCCCACACCGAATGCTTCGAATGGAACTCACAACTGGTTGCTATCTCGGCCAGAGTTGACAACGCTGTGATCGGTCTGTAGAGGGGGGGGGGGTAAGGGGAGGAGTGGCCGGCTGTAGGCTACCCAAGACTTGACTGAATTTACGTGAAAGATCAATAATTAATATTCGCAAGATACCATTTCTCTTTTTTCACTCTCAGTCACACTCTCGGCCCCCACATTTTTCCCTCTCAACACACACACGCACACACACACACACATACTAAAGTAGAGAGCTCCCCTTCTGCAATTCCTATAACTCACTGATAATCGTTCTTTATATTTCCTTTCAGGTTGCTCCAGTTCACATAAAATAATAAAACTTGTTGATTTCTCGTGTGTCTTTTCTATTTCTTTGTTCAAGTTTCCTACAATCCTCCTACTCTTCAGCTTTGTTTGGCATTACGTTTATATTTTTCTAGTTCCCATTCTCCCACTTTGTAAACAGATTGGTAGAGATACAGTATAGTCAGAGTTATTTAGTTCCATTTTGTTTTTCCTGATTTCTTATTAACAATTCTTTAAACATCGACTCTTCCCTTCCTTGTCGTAACTCATCTCCTGTACAATCGGTCTCAGGATTTCGTATACACCACTGTGACATCAAGGGTTCATAATTATCAACTAGAAAATGTTGTAACTAAATTTCCAAACACCAAACTTTTTCAGTAATGTTATTTGGTTAATACTTGAATCAGTCGGGAGAACAATCCTTACACTATATGTATAATAAAGACTCCTTTTAACTAATGCTGTGTGTACGAATTCTTGAGGCCGACTGTACTTTTCCTCCCCCTCTTCTTCCTCCTCCTCTTCCTCCTTACCTTCATTTTTATCGCCCATGTTTCAGTATTTCCTCCTTTTGCACATTCTTTCCTACCTTCCCTCCATTCTCTCCGTGTTTCTGCTCCCACCACCACCACCACCATCACTTCGCGTGTTCCGAGATCATGAGGTATAAGTCAAAACAGGGTACTTGGAGTTGAATTCACTTCCTTCACCACAACCATCACTACTCCACCACCACCACCACCACCACCACCACAAAGGCCGTTTTATCCACTATCCCCACATTTACCTCCACCATTCTGACAACTAGAAATTTCTCCATCATCACTCAATCACCACCACCGTTTTAACCACCACCACCAACCAATACCTCCACCATTCTGACCACTAGGACTCTCTCTCTCCATCATTACTCCATCACTGTTTTAGTTGCCATTACCAGCACATCAGCTAGCTACATCACCATCACTACCAGTACTCTACTATTCCACCACCTCAGATTTAGTCACCACTAATAGCAGTGAAACCATCTCCACCACCATCACCACCACAACTAGCATCATCCTTCTCTCACACAATTTACACCAAACCCACCACAACTAATCTCATCCCCATCACCTTACTCTACCTCCAACACTACCCTCATTCTCACCAATCTCCACCTCCACCATCACTTTCCTCATCTTCATCATTATCACCACTACTGTCATTCCTACCATCACTATCACCAGTCACACCACCACTAACACCATTACAGCAATCACCAATAATATCACGACCATTACCACAACAACCACTATCCTCATCTCCACAAACATACACCATCAACACTATAAAAAACATCACCACCACATCCACCACCACTACCACCATCACCACTACCATCAAAATTCACACCGTCACCAGCATCCAAAGCATCACCACTACCACCAACACCACCACCACCAAGATACACCGTCACTATCACCACCACCACCACCACCACCACCAAGATACACCACCACCACCACCACCACCAACACCACCACCACCACCACGAAGACCATTATAGCAACCAGCACCACGAGTCCAATCACCGCGACAACACTCACCACAAGCACAAGATGAAAGAGCCCATCATTATCCAATTGAAATAACTCGTACTTCATATTGTTGTCTTGTTTATGTCCGACCAACCAACCAACCAACCAACCAGCCCTTCACCCAACACTCCACCACACCTAGGTCTGTCTGTCTGTCTGTCTGTCTCTTTCTCTCCCTTTCACCCACACTTCACCCACCCACACACGCACACTCACACACACACACACACACAGTCTCTCTCTCTCTCTCTCTCTCTCTCTCTCTCTCTCTCTCTCTCTCTCTCTCTCTCTCTCTCTCTCTCTCTCTCTCTGTGCATGCACCTTTGGACATAATTTGTATTTATTTTTCTCATTATGATATTCTTCTCTATTTGTTTTGTCTTGTTCCTTCGTGCTATCCATCCATCTGTCTTCTTTACTTTTCTCCTCTTCTTCTCTTTCATCATTTCTTACAGTCTCTCTTCCCTGTCTTTCATCTCCTCCATCCTCGAGCAAAAATTAGTGTTTACACCTTCACTCATATTTGTCGTAACTTTCCCCATACTTGCCACACCTACATGCAGTCTGTATATGCATCCACACCTACCATAGCCTTGTCCACACTTACCACACCTCCTCCCACATCTACCACACCTCCTCCCACATCTACCACACCTCCTCCCACATCTACCACACCTTCACCCACACCTGACACACCTCCTCCTACACGTGCCACTAACTTTTTTTCGTTTCCTACAACAGCAAAAGAAGACGCAACAACCAATACCTTCAGTTTCGTGCAGTGATAACATTTTGGCCTCTCGTCTGATTAGCCTGGGTTTGATACTCATCACTGCACGTAAACCTTATGGTGAAGGATAGCGGACTCCTGTAATCTCAGTGCTATATGGCTGATGTATCTTAATTCAGAACATATTATCTACATTAAAAACATACGAAATCTATATCTCTCTTCCTCGCATCACAACATTTCACAAGCCATAATGTATCTCCTCTCTTCTTGTGTACTTCTGTGTGTACTTCTTGCCGTTTCCTTCTTTAATGGTTTATTTGTGAACACTGTTACACAACTTTCCCGAAATATCAGTGGAAATTTTCATGAGGCTAGCGGCGCACCCTGTGTGCTAAATAAATAGTCTTGTAATATATTTCTCCAAACACAATATAAAGGCTGTTTAGGGTTCCAGTGCACCCATCACATCCAGAACACATCACACCTCTAAGATAAGAACGTATTTCCCAACGAGCAATAGATTTTCTCCCGTTTTCCCATCAAGTCTCTGTACCTTTCCAGAGACCCATTCGACACACCATGCAGGGTTTTTCATACATACAACCAGTGGATTCTGCACCAGTCCGTCTCAATCCATCTTTCCTCTTGCCCTCAGTACGATCTCTCAGTCTTTCTAATGTCATGAATCTAGACATCTCGAATAAAATGAGCCTTTAATGTAATTTTCACATCTTTTCTTTAATTCTTTTATATATATATAATGCAGTATAAATACATGTAGTACATTATACTTTTTCTCAGCAAGACTATCAAGAACCGCTAACATTAGCAACTGAATATATGCAAATTAATTATTTAATTTTCTATTATTCCTACCTCCAACATTCTACTAATTTATCACTGCTTCACCACCCATCCTTCACTCTTTTCTTTTACTTTTCCACAATCATTCTCAACCACTCTCTTCTCCGTCACGTTTCTCCACCACACTGCATTTTTCATTATTTTCTTCACCATGCACTCTTCTGGATAACCCTCTCCTCCCTCACCATCCGTTCTTCACCACCACCACCAGTCCATACTTCTCCTCTACCACTGGTCTATGGTCGTGTACTCTACAATTCCATTCACCCCCTATACCATCACCGTGCCACCAGTCTCTCCAATTATAAACTTGACAAACTACTCCAAACTCTTTACTGCCTCTCCTTCGTCACCATCATCACAGTCTAGGTCTGCCACCCTCATCATCACACCTACCCAACCCTAACTCACGTATCCACCCTTCATCACTTCCTTCCTTTCTCTCATTCACCCAAACCTTCCTTCATTCCTTTCTTCCTTCATTCATTCATCCACTCCATCATTCACACCCTCGTCGTTATTTTCTTTAACATCTGTATCAGCCTTCTTCCCATCATCATCACTCTCTTCCCCAATTACTGTACACTGTTTTAGTAACTTTCATCTTTAAGTATTGAGTATTTCGTCATCACAGTATCTCTACCTTATTTGTGTCCTTTTCCCATAATATACGGTAATCCTCTCCACAACTACCACTACACATAAATCTATGAATATCTGTCTTTCTCTACTCTAAAGAGGGGAATCTGATAAACAATATACAAGGAAATTTGCAGCTTGAAAGAAAATTGAGAGAAAGTAAGCGAGAAAAAAATTGGATGCACAATATATATCAAGGAAGCATCAGAGTAAATGTGTATGTAAGACACACACACACACACACACAGAGAGAGAGAGAGAGAGAGAGAGAGAGAGAGAGAGAGAGAGAGAGAGAGAGAGAGAGAGAGAGTACAGGAAGCGAGAAATTACGAGACGGAAGGATGAAAGTGAAAACACTGCATCAGGGAAAATCCACAATCCATGGCAAATCAGATCTTATAATAAAGCCATGACGAGTCAAATAGAGTGAATAAATAGGAATAACAACAGAGTGAATAAAGAGGAATAACAATAAGTGGGAAGCAAGCACGCAGGGAAGGGGAGAGAGATAAATAGATAGGTAGGTCGAAGGGATGGGATGGCAGACAGACACACAGCCAGACGGAAAAACGGGAAAAGGTAAGAATAAGCGTATAAGGAAGAGACAACAAGACAGATAGTGATAGAGATAAGCAAATAGAAAAGCAGAATACGTAGATAGATAAATAGATAAATAAATAAATAGCAAGGCAGATAGACACAGAGAAAACAAAATTAGGGAGAGAGACAGATAGTGATAGAGATAAGCAAATAGAAAAATATAATAGGTTGATAGATAAATAAATAGAAAATATAATAAGTAGATAGATAAATAAATAGATAACTAGCAAGGCAGACAGACACAGAGGAAACAAAATTAGAGAGAGAGTAAGAGGGTGTGGTGGAGTGTACAAGATAACAAGGTGGATTTATGAGTGATTTAGTGGATAGTGTTAGTGGTGGGGGTGATGGCAGTGGAGGTGGTGATCGAGTCTGTGCATCACCCTCCCCCCTGGTGGCTGAAAGATCGTGGGGGTGGGGGGGGTGGGGAGAGGGAGTTGAGGATGGAGGTGAAGGAAAGGTATATATTATTTTAGGGTGGGGAAGGGGCGAGGGATGGTGGCGAGAGTTAGATATATTTTACAGTTGTTGCAGATTATATTCACAGACCTATACACACACATACATACA
>JAWQEG010007043.1:0-2500 GCA_033782935.1 Petrolisthes cinctipes
GGAGGGAAACCGTGACGTGGTGATGGTGATGATGTTGGTGGTGGTGGTGGTGGTGGTGGTGGTGATTAGTGTGAAATTTCCTGACACTCTGCTATTGAATACAGATCAGGTCACCACCATCACCACCATTGTTGCTTTTCCTGTTCCTCCTATATAATTATTTAGCCTACGTGCAAAGAGGAGTTAGGAAAAATTTGCAGGTTATATTAGATCACTCTATCGTGGTGTAGGGATATTTCCAGGAATTGACGGTCGTTTATCGGAAATGAATGAGATGATGGGAGGGTGCATGTGTTTGAGATAAGGCTTGGGGATGGGAAAAAATATAATAGAAGTGATATTGGTGACTGTACAAGGAAACCCCGTACAGTATAATTATGAGGTAAAGGGAAGGTATGGGAGCAGGAGGAGTGGAGTGGGGGGGAGGTGAACATGGGGGTATAGGTATTTATTATTATATATTATTATTATTATTATTATTATTATTATTATTATTATTATTATTATTATTATTATTATTATTATTATTATTATTATTATTATTATTATTATTATTATTATAGGTAAAATAATAATAATAATAATAATAATAATAATAATAATAATAATAATAATAATAATAATAATAATAATAATAATAACACCACCTTACCTTTACTATACCCCTATGTTCACCCACCACCCCAACCCCTCCTGCATTATCTTTCCCATACCTTCCTTTTACCTCATATAATATACAGGTTTTCCTTGTACAGTAGTTTAATTTTATTCCTTTCTTTCTCCTACTTCAGAGGGTTGTACAGTGTTGGTGAGTCTGGAGTAACTGATTCCTCCAAACTATTCCAAGCAACAGGACGCCAATGTTTTTGTTAATTTAGGGGGTGTGGGAGTAGGGGACAGGTTTGGGGGGGGGGGACTGGGGGGTGCGGGAATAGGGGGACAAGCCTGGGATGAGTAGGAAGCCTGTCCCCTATTCCCGCAACCCCCTAAGCCCCCCAAGCCTGTTCCCCTACTCCCGCACCCCCATGACCCCCCGCACCCCTCTAACCCCCCCCCCAAGCCTGTCCCCCTATTCCCGCACCCCCTTAATCTGTTCCTGTTTCCTGGCATGCTTGCTTTCGAGGAATGAAGGCTCTTCAGTGCACCAAAAGTATGTTATATCCCCTTAATTAACTTCTTTCTACTACTCCTTTTGGTGCTAAATAATCCCTCTAGGTTGGTGTTACTCTTCATCGTATTATTATTAGTAGTAGTAGTAATAGTAGTAGTAGTAGAAGTAATAATAATAATAATAATAATAATAATAATAATAATAATAGTATTAGCAGCAGCAGTAGGAGCAACAGTAGCATCATTATCATTATCATCATCATTATTATTATTATCATTATTTTTTTACAATTCATCAGTAGGGGAAGGTTGCCAATTCCTGGATATCCCGGGAAAAATGAGGGGAAAAAATCGCTGGTCCGTCTCCAGGTAATGCCTAGACACAGGCTTGGTGAAGGGTGGAGGGTGGCACCAAGAGGGGAGTTTGGTATATGTACAGTTGCAGTCAAATATAATCATCCATATAGGGGAAACTCACGTAAGAGTTTGACAGCTTCCCTCTGTTCCTTAGATGATAAACTTTCCAATAAATAGGTTAACTACCATCTTTTAATTTAATACAAGCAGCTACGCAGTATACTTAAAACAATAACATCATTATATATGAACGTGAAAATTTTAGACAGTAAATTGTTTGAGATACCCATATGTGGATGATTATTATTGACCGCGACTGTATGTATGTATGGGTATAAGGTGGTCGTCGATTTTTATTTTTGACTGCATGAAAAATCGATTACTCTTCAGATTACTTTTCAGTGTTGTTTGTGTGTGGTCGCGTGGTTTGGCGTGTGTGTATGTGTGTGTGTGTGTGTTTTTCTTTTTTTTTTAGTGTCTGCCTGTGTGTTTTGTGTGTCAATGTGTGTGGGTTTTTTTTTTAATGTATGTCTGTGTTGTGTGTGTGTGTGTTTTCGGTGTGTGTGTGTGTGTGTGTGTGTATATTTTCGGTGTGTGTGTGTATGTGCGTGTGTGTGTTTTCGGTGTGTGTGTGTGTGTGTGTGTGTGTGTGCGTGTGTGTGTGTGTGTGTTGTCGGTGTGTGTGTGTGTGTGTGTGTGTGTTGTCGGTGTGTGCGTGTGTGTGTTTTCGGTGTGTCTGTGTGCCTTACTGATTTGTATTTCATTATTGAGTTTTGACGTCACACACACACACACACACACACACACACACACACACACACACACACACATACAACCTTCCACACACACACACACACACTGAAAACACAGGCACACTCGCACACACGCAACCCCCCCCTCCCATCCCATCCACACACACACACACACATACACACACACACACACACACACGCACACACGCAACAACCCCACCTCCACACACACACAAAAAAAAAAAAAAAAAAAACGCACACAGAAGCCACACGTGCACATG
>JAWQEG010007043.1:5000-19461 GCA_033782935.1 Petrolisthes cinctipes
GTCAGTAGTAGATTCACTCACGCACGGGAAGCTCATATTTTGGTTGAGTCTAATTGGTGTTGTAACTATAAACATGGAATCTCAGTGGTTGGTACATACATACACACATGCATACATGCAGCATATTATCAGTAGCACTGATTATCAGTAGCACTCCAATATACTAAAAGGAGGTCCTCCCCTTCAACACATTGCTGTATGGTCACCCTCAAAAACAAATGGCCTATATGTCCTTTATTCGTCAATTTTTGTCGATTCCTGAATAATTGCATCAGTCACTGACATCTTATGATAGAATGTAAACAATGGAAGGAGAATTTTCTACCAAGGCAGTTTGTTTGTTTATAAAGGTGACGATACATACAGTATAAACAACGAAACAATAAGTGAACCGGAAAAACTAAACCTGCTACAAACGTCTGGGGATCATGAATACATAATAAGAAGTGAAATTTACCCAGTACCTGAGGAGACTGTTTAACCGGAAGTTCACTAGTTGGTGAATTGGAAGGTCTGTGATTCCTCCAAACTATGCCACGAAACAACAGAACCCCTATTAGTACTGCTGAGGACATCTGTTTTCTGGCATAGTTAGGAGGACTCAGTAGCCTTCCATTTTGTCAATAAGAGAATCTCCCTTTCATTTAGGACCCTGTGATCCTGTATGGAAATTGGAGGCTTCTGATTCCTCCTGAGTATGCCACGTAACAAACTACTTCACTGTAGATGGTACGTGTTTCGTGGCAATGTTTACAGGACTCACTAACCTCTATTTATCTGACTACATCACGGGGTTTTTAAGTTCGTTTTGAGATGGTTCAAGGAAGGTCTGGGGTGAGGGATGGAGGGAATATCTGTTCTGGGAAAATTGTAATGTTAGTGATTTCCCAAAACTTTGCCATAAAACAGGCTACCTAAGTTAGACGAAGTAAGGCACCTGTTTTTAATTTTATTTATTGTTGTTGTTGTTAATAATAATAATAATAATAATAATAAATTTATTATTATTATTATTATTATTATTATTATTATTATTATTATTATTGCTATTACTATTACTATTACTATAACTATTACTATAACTATTATTATTATTATTATTATTATTATTATTATTATTATTATTATTATTATTATTATTATTATTATTATTATTATTATTATTATCAATTATTGTGAAGTTACTGTGAAGGACTCAGTAACTAATATCTCCATTTCGCTGAAAGAGGAAGATATCTTATAGAGAAAAGATATCTTTTAGAAATTTTTTAATCAAATGAGGCTTATCTTATGAACAACAAGAAAACCACACACACACACACACACACACACACACACACACACACATATATATAAACACACATACACAAACGCACTCACACATTCTGTATATTATATTGTCATCTCATGTATTTCTCATTGTCATCTCATCATTTCATCTTGACGACTGAGGATGGTGATAGTGTCCCCTGAAACTGTTTGGTAATAAATTGAAGTCTGCCGGTGTGGGTTTTCTTCTCGTCAACATTATGGGGGTATATAGTACAGTGTTGGTGGTAAATCTGGAGTAACTGATTCATCCAAACAATTCCAAGCAACAGGCCAGCCACCATTATATAGTTTTGTTATTCTGGATAGGTAGAGAGAGTGGAAAGAGTGAGAGAGGAGGGAGAGGTTGATAGGTAGAGAGAGAGAGAGAGAGGGAGGGGTGGATAGATGGATAGGTAGAGAGAGTGGAAAGAGTGAGAGAGGAGGGAGAGGTTGATAGGTAGAGAGAGAGAGAGAGAGAGGGAGGGGTGGATAGATGGATAGGTAGAGAGAGTGGAAAGAGTGAGAGCGGAGGGAGAGGTTGATAGGTAGAGAGAGAGAGAGAGGGAGGGGTGGATAGATGGATAGGTAGAGAGAGTGGAAAGAGTGAGAGAGGAGGGAGAGGTTGATAGGTAGAGAGAGAGAGAGAGAGGGAGGGGTGGATAGATGGATAGGTAGAGAGAGTGGAAAGAGTGAGAGAGGAGGGAGAGGTTGATAGGTAGAGAGAGAGAGAGAGAGAGAGAGGGAGGGGTGGATAGATGGATAGGTAGAGAGAGTGGAAAGAGTGAGAGAGGAGGGAGAGGTTGATAGGTAGAGAGAGAGCTATCATGCTCCAATGTACCAAAAATTTTACATGTAGTTACTAACCCCTTCATTATAATTTATCGACGACATCATCAACGTATACCTACTTCAACCCTGGCTGTGTGTGAACTATAAACGTATTTATGACGTCACAACAAAGCAACAGATGATGCAACATGAGCAACAACAGCATGGCGTAATGTTTACACTTTTACACTTTTTTTTCCTTTTTTGTCTTTGGGCGTCACTGAGTAGTATTTCCGTTCTTTTAAGATTAATTAACGCGTGTCCGGTGAAAGTTAGGAAAGAATTATTGTAACTAGACCTTAATTAAGCTTCAGTCGAGGAGAAGTAAGTCTATGATTAGTGTTATTTATAAGCCTAGGTCTGGGAGCTATATATATATAACGATCGTCTATAACACTTAGTAACATATTCCTTGACGTAACTGTAACCCCCATGTGCCCACCAAATCTCTCTCTCTCTCTCTCTCTCTCTCTCTCTCTCTCTCTCTCTCTCTCTCTCTCTCTCTCTCTCTCTCTTCAAAATTATCTATCTAGCCATGAATTTATCACTTAATCCATGTAACTATCTCTCTCTCTCTCTCTCTCTCTCTCTCTCTCTCCATGATGTCATAGGAAAACGCATGGGGGATTTCCGAGTTGTTCATATTCTTCCTACTGATCTTTTAACCATTTAAAAAATAACCCGGAAAAAATATTCCTACTTTACATATATTCAAAACAAGCGAAAACGAATGAACAATTATTATTATTATCATCATCACGATTTCACGCGATTAGGCCTATAATGCATGCTGGGGGTCGATTAATTAATTACTGTGGTTACTGAATTCTCCAAACGATGAGAACCCAAACAGAGACCCCCTATTAAGTATGCCTCCAATCCCTCCCCCCCCCCCCGACCCCATAAAACAAAACAAAAATAAAACACTACAGTTACTATCTATTATCCCCTTTGGACCGAGATACAAGCACTCATTCACCTTGACGGAAAGTCCCTCGTTGTACAGTCATGGTCAATAGTCCTGCAACACCTTCCAATGAGATGGCTTCGAAAAATTATCCGAAACTATTGCTGTTGGTCTTTGCAATATTGGTTCATAAGTTTCAATCAAATGGCTCGCTTATATCCACCAGGTTGCAGGACTTTTGACCATGACTGTACATAACCCCAGGATGGTAAAATGTGCCGGGTGTGTTTTCCTCCTTATGTCGCCTCAGTTAATTAATGTTCTATCTAATGTCTATACGTAGAGAAAAGTCTGACTAATGCTGAAAGAGGGTGGACGAATTGAAGGGCTACAGATTTCTTGATTCATCCAAGCAATATGCAACAAAACTAATCCCCTACTCGCATACTATTTTTTTTTTTTTTTTTTTTTTTTATGGCATAACTTAATTAGAGTGATCTGTAGCCATTCAGTTTGCTCAAAAATAAATTACAGTATCCCCTTAACTGTAGGTGTAGCTTTCCAAAACTCACCTCTCACGATATCAGGTGTAGCCTAGCTTTAGTTTGGACTGTGGTTAACTCTCGGAGATTTTTTTCATGTTTAGAGGTTTTTTATTGTCATTGTTGTTGTTGTTCCTCAAGCTGTCTGGCCGAGCAGCCCCAAGCCCCTAAGGCATGAACCGGGCTTTCCCACTGTAATCCCACAGTGCCCTCAGAGAGTGTATGTTGTGTTGTTGGCGAGTGTGGTTGTGTACATTGCAGTCTTCTTGATAGAATAGAGTGGCTGCGAGTCCTGCCCCTGGAGTGATGGTGTCTACGTCGTGGAACCACCCACCAGAGGGAAGTGTCTGCAGAGAGTTGGCTTATGTTTGCCGATGACGTCTCTGATTGGTCCAGCCAGCACATCCAGTAAGCGCGTCTATGATTGGTTGAGACAAGTATATATTCATTATAACTATAAGGTCTACTGTTTACACTGCGTCTATTTGGTGGTGTAGTGCCTGTGTGGTATGCTATGTTTGGTGGGTTTGAGGCTCCGATAGGCACATACATATTTATAATGGAAATTTCCTGGCATAATGATTTTCGTCTGACGTTAGGTCCGGTTATAGGTTAGTAGGCTTGGTTTGGTTAGGTTAGGGTGGGGAGAGGCGGAAGGGGTCGAGATACAATGGACAATCATATAGTGTGTCAACACAGAGAAAGCAGGTTTACCCAGCGCGGGTGACCGGCGCTGACCCACGCTGGTAACCGGCGCCTGTAGGTCTCCACAAAAGATGTGGGTAAACAAGCTTCAACCCTCGCTTGTCAGGTGTCTAGGGTGCGGCATCAGTCTATTAGTTGTGATAAACCACGTGTACAGCAAAGATGTCTAGCTCATCGTCTGATGATGAAGTATTGTTACTGGATAGTGTTCAACCAAAACTTAAAAGGCCAAGAAATGCAGTACATGAAATAAACTGCAAGAGAGATCAGTAGGGGAGAGTTGAGAAGACACACACACACACAGTTTTCTCAGCAAACATCAATGATCTTATATTTCAGTTATTAACACAGTTTATTATATTAATGACAGGTATCTTGCAATAGGATCATCGATGGTTCCATGCCCTTGCATTCAAGTTTAGGGTGGGTGTAACAACGGTAGGGAAGGTTGTTGTAGTTGAGACCGTTGTTGCCTTGTGGGAAGAATTACAACAGAAACACATGCCTGTCCCAACAGAAGAGTCTTTCAGATCGACTGCTGAAGATTTCTACAACATCTGGAATTTTCCTAACTGTTTAGGCTCAATTGATGGAAAACATATTCGTATTCAGTGCCCACATAATTCATGGTCAATGTACTTTAACTATAAGAATCTTTTTTCCCTTGTCCTTCAAACTGTTGCAGATGAACGCTACAAATTCATAACTGTTGATGTAGGGGGCTATGGAAAGCAAAGTGATGGTGGTATGTTTCAGGCTTCAGAGCTTTGATTAAGAAGCTAATATTCCCTGAACCTTCTTTCCTACCGGGCACACAAGTCAAAGCTCCGTATGTGTTTGTGGGGGATGAGGCCTATCCACTTTTACCTTTCCTGCTAAAGCCATATGGTGGACGTAACTTGTCCTATGAAGATAGCACCTTCAACCAACGGTTATCTATGTGTAGGAAGACTGGACTGTTGAGTGCGCTTTTGGTATTTTGTGCAGCAAATGGCGTTTACTGTCTAAGTGCATCGAAACCAAAGTTGATTTAATAGATCACATTGTAAAGTGCAGTAGTGTTCTTCATAACACTATTATAGACATAGAGGGAGTTGAACAACATCTGACTGAGACTGTCATCTCTGCTCCTCAGCAAAACAATCAAATGCAATGTCCTGGACGACCAGCTAACGAAGCCAAGAATGTTAGAGAAATCTTCATATCATTCTTATTGAATCATCCTTTAGTATACATGGGCTAAAATAATGACTATCACTTACGGTAGCGGCAGCGCCCTATGAATTATCCATGTTTGAAACCTGTTTGTTTTGCTACTTAACTAATAATATTGATTAAAATAAAATTGTCCAATACTGTTCAGAATATGTTTAAAAAGTGTATGAAGAAATGCCTGAAAATGCATGAACCATGTTAAAAAATTGCGTTTGAATATTTATTGTATCTTTGCCACGTAACTAATAAATTGCTTTGTAGTCACTCATTTAGATTAAAAGTAATAAAATTGTTCAATATTGATGCATGTGCGTCTCACAAATGTATGTACGTTAATCCACTGTATTGTTATTGACAAAGTATATTTGTGAAATGGCTCTTGAAGCACAATGTCTACCCAAGCGGGTTGAGCAGGCAAGAATGGTACGAACTCGGAAGGAATCAGGAAAGCTGGTATAAGCCAACTCTCTGCACCCCCCCCCCCCACAGGGCTACCAAAGAAGGAAGCTATATATGGGTGCCAAAACGTCACAAAATCCCGCCGCCACCACCAAGGGGGCGAGACTCCCTTTTTAGAGAGGTCAGTGTAATCAATAATAGCATGGCATGTGGTGCGACTTTTGCCTGCTTTTTGTTTTATCATCAACTCATAAGATCAGAAGCATATCTCTTCATAATTCCTTCGTGAGGTACATACAGTATGTGGTACAAGAATTCTGTCCAGATTATGAATGTTTACCATGAGCAATTAATTGGGTAGGGTGGAGGGATGGGTGGTTGGTAGAGATTAATGTTGTGTCTCGGTTCAGGACAGAATAATGGGGTGCTTTCAAGGCTCCAACATGGCCAAGGTATGGATAATGCAAAGCCCGCATAATTTAAAAATATAAATAATTCTTTGGTAAATAACTACATTGTTATGTAATACTGTGAATAACGGTTACGTGACAAACTATATTATAAGTAATTCCAGATATAAATGGGACTTGCTGATATTTGTTCTGCTTACCAAATTAAGGGTAATTTTTTTTTTTTTTTGCAGCAACTCACGGCAGCTTACGCTGTTATTTGGTACTGTAGTGTAATGAAACAATAACGCCATATAAGGAGCTGAAAGGCCTTATTCCATACGCGAGTTGAACTGAAGTTTGCGCCTAGTAGCTATGTTGGCTCAGTCAATTCCTATATTGGCTGGCAAAAACAGTTTTAATTCATTTGTTAGTCAACTCCACAATTCATACAGAAAATTATATCCCACATTTGGAAGGCATACAATAACATCAAAGGTTATAAAAAAATTATTATTATTACGCTGTTACAGTACCAAAGAGAAGAGCAAATTTCCAAGACCCTCAAGTAATGTCACATGAGTTGTTTTATGGCATTTTAAAGCTGATACAGGCATCTAAAAACTCCAGGTAGACCTTTTGACAGGAATTGAGGTGATTTTGGAAGAACAGTTTATGGGATATTTTATGTTGTATAACTTTGCCCTTAGTGTGATAATCCGAGTCAGTGCAATATGTATGGTAAAGTACCTAAAAGATATATACTGTAATGAGCTGCTAGCAACACCCTAACTACCCACATTTATGGTTAATCACCATATTAAATTCATCTTAAGAGTAGTTATAATTATTAGTTTTTACCTTCTTATAATGCATGTATTCTTGTTAACGCAAAAATTCTTTGTGCATGCAACAAACTTCCGAATCTCAATGAAAAATATGTAACAAAGGTTTTAACTCTCATTCCCTGATAACACAGCCAGCATCCAACAGCTTCCAAGTACAGTAATGAGAAACCCACCTTGGCTGACCCAGATTTACTTTCGTTACTGCAAATAGTATATATTTTGGCACCACTTACAGTACATTTCAGTTGAAAACATATTATAGTTAGCATATTATCTGTCATGAATCAAGAAATGAGATAATGGTGCAGGAGCCATTTTCCCAGGGCACTAAAAATGTACTACAGTAGTTTTACACCCAACCTATTTACACCCAGCCAGAGACACTAACCTTAATGTTGTTACTTAGTCATACAGACTCAAACAGACAGCAAACATTTCACTTGGTGTACTCTGGCTTTCATTCTCATACTTTTAGAAGGTAATACTTCACAAACTGATGCACCTATTTCAAGCCAGCATATCCAACTATCATCATATCAGCTACTCAGAGCCTTCGTAACAGGAAATTTCATTACAGTAGTAAAATATGGTATATTGGGAGGGGCAACTGGAATAGTATTTAAGTAGGCAGACATTAGAGATCAAGCTCTTTACTCGGGTCCTCGAGGGGCTGGAAGAAACTCTCCACATTCTCTCTCGTCACTACCTCCAAGGTGGCTGGACCCCACTTGGGTTTGTTGTCCCTGTCTATCAGCACTGCACGCACACCTGTATCAAGATAGAAGAAAATACTGAACAGACAGCATTGTTATTATTTAAACCTCTATTACACCTATACTTGTTCCTTTCTTTTTCCATCTGAAACACTTCATGCTAATTTGGTGGTGTCCATAATCCTCTAGAAACAAGTCGAAAGAACGAGGAGCTATATAATTTAACACGATGACAAATGAAAATGTGTATTGTGATATCTGCTCAACCCAGTAGACATGCCGTCAATGCCTAAACTTTATAAATATTATTGTACTTGCCAACTGGCCCACTTCACAGGCCTATTTGTTAAGTACAATATCCAATAGGGAACTCAGATCTGTGTTTTCTTTGTTCATGCACTATTCTGGGCTGCCTGTGGACCTCCATGCCAAAATAACCTAATCAACAACGAATAAACCCACTCCTCAACCTCTATATCCTCAAATACTTAGGTTGATTGTAGCCAAATTGTAAGCACCTGAACAGTGCTGGAATGTGTACACAATTTAAAGGATTAATATTTTGATGACTGGAGTATGTTATGATCATGATTATAGATGAAGTCACCTAACCTTCAGAAAAGTCGTGGTGCTTGTGTACGCGGGAGACAATACGATTTTCCATGGTGAGGCACTCCTGCAGGGTGAGGTTAGCTCCACGGGTGATCATCTCATGGGTGACCTTGAGGGATGTGGGTGACATACGGGCTATGGTCATTAACTGCTTCTTGGCCCACTCTGATCCATCCTGACAGAGGGAGGAGATTGAGTAAACTTTATGTTTTTCATATTCTTTTACTCCAGAACCAACTATCAATGTGGCTAAATTTGTATTCATTATTTATGTATTAATATCCTCCAGCATATTAACACTTAACTAATTCTGAGAGAAAGATACGAGAAAAAAAGGAGAGAAGAGAAGATGAGTGATATGTTATGGAATAATATGAATCAATGTAATCTCTCAATCTATTACTAATCATCCTTAGTTAAAGGAAAAATACTGGTAATTTTTCTAAAATACTTGTAATTTTTCTATAATAATGAAATTATCATTACAAACACTCTTCAAATGCCTTTCATAGACAAAAAAATTATTGTTTATTGTTAGGTAAAGATGAATACAAGCTATTGCTTAAGCAGTAAAGTTGAAAAACAAATACCTTCTCCAAATTAGTGATGATCTCCTCTACAGATTGGCCAGAGAAGCAGGCCTCAATCTGGGGCAAAACAGACTGGAGGCAGAAGGGCTCATCCTTGCTGAATGTTGCCTCCTGCCGGTCACAATTACCATCAGTCACCAGCTTACTTACTTAGTCATACAGGTACTGTATTATAATTTTTAGTATATAGTAACATATTTCTTATTTACCATTCTTGCTTGTCTATACTTATTTATGTAGCCTACTATTGTTCTATTTGCAATATACTGTAATACATACAGGACTTGTTACTTATTAACTGTACATATTACCAAATATTCCTTGCTGCTTATTTGCCTACATATTTGTAAATGGGATGGTAAATAGGCCTAAGCAGAAAAGACATGGAAGTAATAACATGAATGAGTACAGTATGATGGTAACTGTAAACACCATTTAGTTAAAACAATACAGTGTAGTTTTTGTAATGATGAAGTAACAATGAAGATTGCTTCGGATTAAAAATTCCCATTCCCATTTTTTTTTTTTTTTCCAAACACTGTTTTGGTGGTAAACTTTTCACAAATTGATCACATAAAATTTTATATAACATCCATTTTGATTTTAGGAATAAGGAGCTAGAAATAAAATATAATTATAGATACACTGAGAATGACAACACACGTTATGGAATTTCTGTAATATATCTGTAATATCCTCTGTATAGAAAGATTCTAGTGACAGCAGTGATGTCTCAAGCTCCCCAAGGCGAGCACTGTCACACACATGAGTTGCAACCCCAGCCTTCAAGACATCCCTTCCCTTCAAACGCCATCCTGTAAGAGAAAAAAAATTATTAGACAACTGACTGGAAACTGAGCGATGAAAGTGGAAAATATAATATAAAGCTCATCCTATGCTAATTGCAGTTCGGGCAAGAACTAGTTTTACATTTTACATGAAAAAATTGATCTCCCAGAAGTAATCACTCCTTACACAGTATTACTTTCTTTTGAAAATATTTTTGGGTACCGGTATCTCCCATACACAATCCTTTAATTATTTCACTTATACATCAATTAAGAAACTGCTACGACCTTGCTTTCTTCTCAATGTTCTCCAACATGGGAAGGCAATGGGTGAAGTTTCCAAGTTACACTACTTTGTCCGCTTGCTTTTGCCACTCAATCACCCCTCTACCATTTCCCATCCTCCCTTTAATATATTTATTCATTTTCCTATTACATGTCATCCGGGGATTTTCCTCTCAGACTCTTCTCAGAGCCAGCTACCCTAAATAACCCACCTGTAAGAGCGAGGAACATGCCCAGTGACCCACCAAGCCTGGGCAAGAAGTAGGAACCCCCAACGTCAGGGAAAAGTCCAATGGCAGTTTCAGGCATGGCAAAGATGGTCCGCTCAGTGGCCACCCGGTACTGCCCGTGAACTGACATACCCACCCCACCCCCCATAGTGACGCCTGAAAAAGTACAGTGTGTCATTTAGCAGGGTGAAAATCCACTGAATCGAATCAGTCTCATGTTTAAGCTTCGTCAATTAAGGTAATGCAAAACTAAGACAAATATCATCAATCCCTTAGCTATAAAATAATGTTACCCTTTTGCCATCATCAGTGCTTTCCTCTATGACAAATGGTTTGGCTTTATATAAAGAAAAATGCAAAATCTGTCAGCTGCTATACAAAGGTCATTATGTGTGGGCAAAAATAAAGGGAAACTAAGAGACAAAATGAGACTGACCATCAATGAGAGCAATGTAAGGGATTTGGAGAGTGCCTATGAGACAGTTGAGAGTATACTCCTCCCTGAAGAAGTAGTCACCAAGGGATTCTGGATCATTTAATGATTCCACTATGCTCCGTACATCACCCCCAGCACAGAATGCCTTTTCACCTGCACCTGTAGTAGTAACATAGACATTTTAAATATATAATACATTGTTCCATTCACTTGGTATATCAACATAATCATGTTCAGGATTAGCATAACATAAAGATACAAAACAGCTTATAAGTAACATTGACATAATGACTGAAAAGCCTATAATCCAGATGTAGATATACATAGTAGGCTAATGAAGATGATATACAATACTAGCAGTTAATTGTAAGGTAAAATACTGAAATATACATTGCATCTCAACTAGCCTAGGCCTACGTGAGACTGGCTTACATAGCAATATAATGTGAATAGAGATATGGATTAATAATTCTTCAATCTAAATGGCACTCCATAAGAACAAACATTTGGATATGGGATGAGAATTTTCCCTTTTCTTTTCTGGAAGTGTTTCAAGTGAGCAGCCTTGACATTTCCATTAATTAAAGAGTAATGCCAAACCTTTGATGATGACCATGGACTTGGTGCCTTCCCATTCCTTGAGCTTGGGGTATATAAGCTTAACCATGTTGTAATTTAATGCATTGAGTGTCCTTGGCTTGTTGAGTGTGATGATGCCCTTGTTCCCCACCTCCTCCAGGATGGCATCTGGGGGTACCGTTGATGCCATACCCCTACGGCCCGATACAAGAAACGGTCGTACACCTGCCCGAAGTCTGCACGCCACCACCCGACTACACAACATCCTGGGGCACCGCCAGCATATTTATCATTATGGCAGGGGCAATGGGTAAGCTTAATATATAGTGCAATATGGTGGAGATAAATACAGCATCAGACTTGTCAGGAACTTAATACAGATTAGCAAATGCATGATCACTAATTGCTAATGTATAGGACAGTACAGCTACAACGAACATTATTCCAGCCGAGATAAAGTATCCAAGGCTTGAAACTGGCTAAAAAATATATAATTGAAAAAAAATGGGTTTTCCATTTCTGTGGCTGTTTTTAACCTTCACCCATATTCTTCTGATTAACGGACCATTATAGTAGGTATTTATAAAACTATGATAAAATATACTAAAGGGGTCTCTCTAATGGGGTTGTCATGCAGTATTATTATATCCAACCATGTGTATCCTCCTGTAGGCCTAAATACTAGATAAACTATAACTTATCACACCATTCATTAGTTTTTCTACCAACATTATATATATCTTAATATTTTGGACCATTCTATGTTAGTCAAAATACATAAACCTAATTAGTACTCACTTTTATGGCCCCTTTGATGTTATTTCCACACACTAAACAACCTGCCACCGTAGTTATAGTTAGTGTGTACCTCAAGGTTTTAATAATTACGCAATATAACCGGTGAAGGCAAGTGAGTTAGTGACGAGTTATAAATTATTATTATTACAGTTAAGTTACCTGAAAAGTCTTTACTGTTACACCTACTAAAGATTAACAGCAGTTTCTCATCACGTCTAAATTATATATTATACCAAGGTCAGAGCTGGCAAGTTACCCCAATCAATAAGTCTTAAGTATAACCCTAAAGATTTATCAAATTATCAGCAGCAACTTTTCATCACCCCTAAATAAGATACAGCTGGTAGACGGCGTTCACTATTTTAACCCACAAAAACAATAACTTAGAGATAATATTGTGAGATACAATTAATCTCTGTTCATGGGTATTGTTGTATGTTAATTAATTGGTGCGGAAAAGTTCAGAAAAGGGTCTTAAATTGTGAATAAATCGGGTTAATAAGTTTAGAACATCTCGAACGTACCAGTGTTGTTGTTGCTGAGGGAAGGAGAGAAAATGGCAAGGTTATACTGAAGGGGAAACTCATTGATATTAATTAAGGCTGGTTGTGATAGCTATAGTGGTTAATGTGGGTTAGGTTAGGGCTTAATACTGAAAGGGAAACTCATTGATATTAATTAAGGCTGGTTGTGATAGCTATATATATAAAATAGTGGCTAATACTGAAGGGGAAACTCGTTGATATTAATTAAGGCTGGTTATGAGAGTTATAGTGGCTAATGTGGGTTAGGTTAAGGCTTAATACTGAAGGGGAAACTCATTGATATTAATTAAGGCTGGTTGTGAGAGTTATAGTGGCTAATGTGGGTAAGGTTAGAGATTAATACTGAAGGGGAAACTCGTTGATATTAATTAGGGCTAGTTGTGATAGCTATATATATTAAATAGTGGCTAATGTGGGTAAGGTTAGAGATTAATACTGAAGGGGGAACTCGTTTATATTAATTAAGGCTGGTTGTGATAGCTATATATATAAAATAGTGGCTAATGTGGGTAAGGTTAGGGCTTAATACTGAAGGGGAAACTCGTTGATATTAATTAAAGCTATAGTGGCTAATGTGGGTAAGGTTAGAGATTAATACTGAAGGGGAAACTCATTGATATTAATTAAGGCTGGTTGTGATAGCTATATATATAAAATAGTGGCTAATGTGGGTAAGGTTAGAGATTAATACTGAAAGGGGAACTCGTTGATATTAATTAAGGCTGGTTGTGAGAGTTATAGTAGATAATGTGGGTAAGGTTAGAGATTAATACTGAAAGGGGAACTCGTTGATATTAATTAAGGCTGGTTGTGATAGCTATAGTGGCTAATGTGGGTTAGGTTAGAGATTAATACTGAAAGGGGAAACTCGTTGATATTAATTAAGGCTAGTTGTGAGAGTTATAGTAGATAATGTGGACTGTTTCTTCTTCTTTCTATAATTTATACAGTATCCTAGCTTTGATTAGATTAATATTATTAGTCCAATTGATGCATTTAGCTCACGCATTCATTCCAAACTTTAATTAACACCCGTCACGTGCTGATATTTATTTATAACAATATATTTTAGAATTAAGGGCATTCTAAGACACATTTTTTCATGGTATTGGTATGAAAAATGTTGCGTTTCCGAGATATTTCCCCCTCTTTTCTCAACCGGTAGGAATATGAACAATGCAGTACAATATTTTTCATATACGTTGGGGAAGTTTGAAAAAGATGTCAGTGTGTGGGTGTGTGTGTGTTGTATTTTCGATCAGGCATAAGGAGCAAATTTCTTTTTCAGTGCCTGGTCACAAACCTTTTCATCACCGCCCACAAGAACAAGGACAACCTCGTACACGCAGTAAAACCCTATCCAACATCCAAGGGGAAAGGGTGAGGAGCAGTGGTCACCTTAATCCATCTTATATCCTGTAAGGTAAGGACTTTAGTACACTTTTCTTTCTTTTTTGCTGTAACCCGATGAAAATGATCCGGTTCACTATCAGTAGCTAGGGACTACATGAACTACCTGAAAAAAGCATATTATGTGTTGGGAAACCGAGAAGCAGTTTGCCACGATAAGTTTTGTAATTATAGAGAAGTCTATTATAACTCAACTGATGACCGTATTGAACCGAGGCACTTATATCCCACTACCGACACGCATAACAGTAATTGGATCGTTATCGTTACCTAGATCGTGTACTTAAATGATCTTCTCTACGTTTTCAGTACCATTACGTAAACACCACAC
>JAWQEG010007044.1:0-16086 GCA_033782935.1 Petrolisthes cinctipes
GAATGAATGAATGCCTACGAATAATATTTTAAGTTAAGAGTGAACTTTGCTTTTGTGTATACGGGCCCCCCTGGTGGTGACTGAATAATATGTTGAGTTATTAGGGGAATGGGGGTGAGAAGAGGGGTGACAATGAAGGGAACCTGAGATACTTTTACATTTTAAAGACGTTCAGCCACAATCAAATATCCACCGACACTTTCCTTCCATCGTAGTAAATATCTTGGTAATAAAGAACAACGCGTGTATGATTTTGCAGCACCTCTTAAGGGGGTGCGGAAGTAGGGGACAGGCTTGGGGGGGGGGGTTTGGGGGTGCGGGAATAGAGGGACAGGCTTGGGGTGGGTAGAAAGCCTGTTCCCTATTCCCGCACCCCCCTAAACCCCCCCCCCCCCCTAAGCCTGTCCCCCTACTCCCGCACCCCCCAAGCCTGTCCCCTACTCCCGCACCCCCCTAAGCCCCTCCCCCTATTCCCGCACCCCCTTAATAATAATTGAAGGGGTTGAGTTGATATAAGCCATAAGGTGTTGCATGATAATATTTAGATTTGATACTGATTTATTTGCACGATGGAAGGAAGGTGTCGGTGGTTATTCGATTGTGGCTGTACCTACTATACGTTTCAGCGCCGGACAGACGGTGTTTTTCGTAAATATCTCTTAAACGAATCGTTGTATCAATATAATATTTCAGCACACTGTCTTTAACACCCGGGCGTAATTTATGGCTGACATACCATATTACTATATGTGTTATGTTAGGAGTTTACTGAGTGATATTAAGCCTAATCCAGTCATCATATCTAAGGCGTTATAGAGAATCGGACGAGTGTGGGGTACTCGTGTAACCCCTCTACCAACACCCCGAAATCCCCCCACACCATTCCTTCCTTCCCTACCCCAATATCTCATTATACCCCTCCCCGTTTCACTCTTCACCCCCCTATTTACACCATCCCCCTTCCATTTTTTATTTTTTTTATGACAGTATGTATATACGTATCGTTCATTAGTAATATTGTTTAATACAGTTACCGTTGTGTGTGGACATGAAAACCAGAGTGGGTCAAACGACCATTAAAGCAATAGCTAATCCCGTTGTTAATGGCCGTATAGCTGGATAATAACTCACGTGTCTAAAGCGACCAGAAAAATGATTAATTTTGGTTTTGGGCAACCAAATATAATCGTTCATGGTTGCTTCATGTGTTCTTTACCGTTTTAAATAACCAATTTATGCCTTAATTGAATATTCACAGTCTCCCGTATCCTCTCCCCCTCTCTCTGAGGTATGAGGTACCCCCCAGTCCGAGGCTATGACTCAAGTAGTGACAGGGTAGAAATCATTGACTGCCGAGGCGCACCTATTAGCAACAATGTTGTCCATTTGCCCCCGTGGATGCAGGACAGCGTTTGTTCTTCGTTTTGCCACATTGTACAAACGTGAAAGCCAGTGATGATGAAGACGATGACGTTTTCCTTGACAGTGATTGTGAATAAATTTTGTTTTATCATGTTTGCATCATTAAATCCTACACTATTATATATATATATATATATATATATATATATATATATATATATATATATATATATATATATATATATATATATATATATATATATATATATATATATATATATATATATGTAATTTGGTGATACTATAAATATAAAAGGGACAAGTCAACAAAATAACATTATATTAACTGGACCAAGTTGACATTTTATAATGAATAGGTACACAGTATCTAATAACTTTTCCTAGAAGGTCCAGACCACAGGTAATGCCAGTACATCGTGTTCACTTGCATGGTTGACCATAAGGACTGCAAACATGGACCTTCTACATACTACATGTATGTAAACATGCTGTTGTACAGTAATTATCAAAGTGAAATACGTCTTGCCTCTATAGAATTGTACTGCACCATACTCTTAGTTAATAATCATATCTATACATATACATCTACATAACATTCTAATATATAATACAGTGGTGGAAGAAATAGGGAGGGACACGAGTGATGAGGGAGGCGAGGAGCTAGGGGGAGAAGAGGAGGAGGGAGGGGTGAGAAGGGGGGGGATGTAGTTGTGGTTAGGAATGGTTTGGGAGGGTGTTGGGGGGGCCACACTTTCCTTCGAAAACGTCAATATGACTGGCCAGCTTTGTGCTATTTTTCACGAGTAAACTCCTCGCATAACACATATAGGAATATGGTATGTCAGCCATAAATTACGCCCGGGTGTTAAAGATACTGTGTTGAAATATTATATTGATACAACGATTCGTTTAGGAGATATTTGCGAAAAACAGCGTCTGTCCGGCGCTGAAACGGATAGTAGTAGTACTAAATCCTTACCTGATACATTCCTCCTTGCATCACTCACATTACAATACTTACTTAATTCTCTCTCTCTCTCTCTCTCTATGTGTGTGTGTGTGTGTGTGTGTGTGTGTGTGTGTGTGTATTATTATAGAGTGGCATCTGGTGACAATGTATTGTATATGTATATATATATAACTGGTATGTGTTGTTATGTAACGATACACCTCTGATATAACACTGTAAAAAGAAGTCCCCTTGTTCAAATCGAGAAGAGAGAATAAAAAAAATCACATCATTGAGAACCGAGTCACTCTCAGGGTCAATTCCACAATGGTTGGTAGTGGTTTGTAAGCATGCAAACGAAATAATGTTAACCGTGTAAATGACTTATGGGTTAATTATTTAATGAATTAACTATGCAGTGATCATCATTATCTAACTGTTGGATAGATTTTGTGAATGTGGATACTGAGCTTTTGAAAAAGGATGAAGCCTTACAAGTGTGGTTGGTTGGGAAGCTAACAAACAAATACCAATGTGGAATCGACCCCGAGTCACTGTCAATGTTGGTAGACGTCAGTGAGTGTGATTCATGGCCAGATTAATTAATTATGTATTGCACCATGAATCATAATTATATTTCTATTTTTATTTATGTTGTTATACCCACCAGGAGGATATTATATTTTGGGTTTGGTGTGATTGCTTTTATTTTTAATTATAATGTTATACCTACCAGGAGGATATTATGTTTTGGGTTTGGGTTGATTGCTTTTATTTTTAATTATGAGGTTATGCCCACCAGGAGGATATTATGTTTTGAGATTGGTTTGATTGCTTATTTTATTTCATTTTTACCTTGAAATTACGTATGAATTCTTACGATATTTTTACAAGAGATTTGCCCCGTGATTGTCAACAAGTGATTTTTGAAGAATCCAGATTTAGTCCCAGAATTTATTGATAGTTATTTTTCTGTATACCTCTTTAAAGACTAATTAATCGTGTGCCTGTAGTCTATAACTAACCTGTCATGGCGTGTGTGTGTGTGTGTGTGTGTGTGTGTGTGTGTGTGTGTGTGTGTGTGTATTTGTGTATATGTGTGTGTGTGTAGGAGTCCCTAAGGGTGGCATTTTCAGGTCAGACTCAAGTGGATGATTGGTTGGGGATGGTTAGGTAGGTATAGGTAGGTAGGTATGGTCAGGGTGGTTGGGATGTCAAGGTAAATTTACTGTGCTGGCCATTGTGATTGGGATGTGATGAAGATTGTGATGTATTGTGAAGGGGATGATGATTATTGTACTGTACGTAGTTTGTTGGGGATTATAATGTGATGATGAAGGGGGATATAATGGAGACTGTGATGTTTAGGCCTATACACACACACACACACACACACACACACACACACACACACACGGAAGTAGTGGGTATAAATCCACCTTGAAGGAGATAGTAGGGGAGGGCATGATGAGTTACTGGTAGCACGTGTGACTAGGGCAGGGAAAGGCAGGGCAGGGCAGGGCAGAGAAGGGTAGGGTAGGGTAGAGAAGGGTAGGGTAGGGCAAGACAAGACAAGACAGGAGAAGGTAAGACAAGGCAGGGAAGGGCAGGGGAGTTCCAACTAACCTTAGTAGGAAATAATTGCCTTGTACACTCGAGCTCGTAAATTCGCGACCACGTCCCCAAGTGTTTATGTCATCTGAGCTGGTAACACTGTGTGGGGAAGGTGTCATTGTAGGTGAAAGATTGTATCATGTCCCTCTACTATGTTCCATTTACTCCCATTCCTCCCTAAATAAATGTTACCAGCTCAAATGGCATAAACATCTAAGTACGTGGTCGCGAATTTACGAGCTCGGGTGTACAGTACACAGAATTAAGTCTCCATTCACTCACTGTACCAAACATTATGAAACCTTGGACTAAATTATTCAACAGATGCTGTCAAAGACAAAACTCGTGTCGCTGTCTTGTCTAGTGATTTAAGGGACCCTGTTTTAGTCAGAAAATTGGAGGTAAATGAGTCCTTCAAATATTGTCACGAAACTTCACCTAACCTGTAAGGAAGGAGCTTGTTTCGTGGCACAGTCAGAAGGAATCAAAAGCCTCCAATTCTCGTACACGATCACAAGGGTCCTTAATATAACTTTTGAAACATAATGAAAACCCCACCATAGTAACGTTCATACCCAATATATGTATCCCTCTACCATATATTATCACCAGATTTCACGACATGAGTTTTGTCTTTGATAGTACACAATGCATGCTTCATCTTACTGAGGTTATGTGAACTGTATTATTAATTTAATTTCAGAAAAAAAAAAAAATGCGCCACGATGATCATTATAGAAAACAGAAAGAGATAAAGTAATAAAAGACACTGCCAAATTTTCTAGCCGTCATAATGAGAGGTGTCAGTCATTATAGTTTCAGTCTGACACTTGAAATGTGACTCACTTCATGAAGCGTAACGTTATACCCCGACACACACACACACACACACACACACACACACATACATACATCGTCATGCTTCCATCTGACCTGACCTAACCTAACTTAACTCAGTCTAACCCCGACACACACTACCTTGTCACCCCCCTCTCCCCCTCCCACGCCATGCTTCCTTATGACCTCATCTAACCTAACCCAACTTAACCTCCCCAACCCTAACCAACCTTACCTTATCCTAACCTAACCTAACCTAACCTAACCTAACCTACCCTACCCTACCCTACCCTACCCTACCCTACCCTACCCTACCCTACCCTACCCTTTCCGACCAGAAATATCGTCTGGTGGTGGTGATGAAAAAATGCTGTGCAAGTGTTATCAGGCGTTGTTGTTTTAAAGCCCCCATTGATATTGTTAAGGAACCCCGCGATGTAGTCAGAAAATTGGAGGTTCGTGAGACCTTCAAACACTGCCACGAAACACCACCTAGGATATATGGAAAGGTGCTTGTTTCGTAGCATAGTCACGAGGAATCAGAAGCCACCAGGTCTCATACACGATCACAGGGTTCTTAATGGTGTTTTTTTCTACGTTACTTTTGCGTCTTAAGGTGTGACGTGGCCATTAGCAGTTATGAGAAGGACACCACACATCATGCATCTTCAAAGGTGTTTGACGTCTGTCAGACCTATACTGCCCCCCCCCCTTTCTCCCTTTCCCCCCCTTCCCCCCGAGGTTAACACAGCCTGGTAAAATACGACTTGCTCTGGCCTTCCCTTGATGGCTGACATGTATAGAGGCGGTAAAAATATCACGTATATTTTTAGCATCGGCAAAGTTGGTCCGCGTGGTTCGTCACTTGCCCGTCCGTCTGTTTTTACTTCCTATGTCCGAACTGGGACTTCAAAATCATCGTAATTCTGTATTGTTGATAAATCTGGAACAACTAATTCCTCCAGACTATTCCAGTCAACATGCCACCATTATATTTGTTAATCTGGCCTTGTTTCCTGGCATACTTTGAAGGAATCAAGGTGCTCCAATGTACACCTGAGCTCGTAAATTCGCGACCACATCCCCAAATGTTTATGTCATTTGAGCTGGTAACACTGTGTGGGGAAGGTGTCATTGTAGGTGAAAGATTGTATCATGTCCCTCTACTATGTTCCACCTACTCTGATTCCTCCCCAAATAAATGTTACCAGCTCAGATGACATAAACATTTGGGGACGTGTTAGCGAATTTACGAGCTCGAGTGTATACTGTGGGTCAATAATTTTGTCCTGATCCGAGACACAACATGAAGCTGTACTGTATCAGCCTCGCATCCCCATAGCCTATACGAGTATATTCTCAAAACAGTTCAGGTGGTAGAGATTCTTGTTGTGTCTCTGATCAGGACAATTATTGACCCCCAGTGTACCAGTGGTATACTATCTCCTTAAGGACCCTGTGATCGTCTATGAAAATTGGAGGCTTCTGATTCCTCCTGACCATGCCACGAAACATGCTCCTTCCATATAGGTGGTGTTTCATGGCAATATTTGAAGGACTCATTTATTTTCAGGGCCCCTTAAGCAGTGTGTAATTATTTATTCATGCCACGTTGACAAAAGTTGATGTTTTACATAATTATCACTCATTTATCATCATTATATACATTATATATGAATGCGTTCTTGAAACAATTGCTCAGAGTAGTGGGAATCGAACCTGATGAAGTAAAACACAAATAAAAACATTCTTGTTGTGGTGGGAATGAGGTTCGTTTTCTTTTACTTGTTCCATGGCTGTATTGAGAGAAGAACACACACTTACACTTCTCCACATGCACCCAAATACACACTTCTCCACATGCACCCAAATACACACTTCACACACTATTACTCTATAATTACTGTATATCGCCTTAATGACCATTTCGAAGTCGATAGGTGTTAGGATAGTGTTCTGGACTCGTAATCTAACGGTCGGGAGATCGATTCCTCTCAGGCGAGGGCCTGAGAATATTTACTCTTCCGATTTGAGTTTCAGGCACTAACTATAAGGCCACCGAACGTCGTAAAATACCCTCGCTGGTACCATAACAGCTGCAGTATTTGGGAATTACCCTCACTTCCCTCCCTCTGTGGCTGGGTACCAGTTCGGACGTCGTGACGTGTGTGTGTGAGTAGCAGTTGACCTGGGCCACGATAACAGGTTTGATGAAGCCTATGTCTAGTGTTGGAACATTAAAAACAAACAAAAAAAAACCCCTGGCTGTTTACACACGTGAGAAGGAGGCAGACAGACACTCCTAGCTACCTCTGCCATGGTAAACACACGGCTTGCCTTCAACACACACACACACACTCCCTTTACTGTTCATTAATTATTCTTATAGCCTACATACATGGCTGGCTCCATAGACATTGCAAGAGTCGAGTCATCGTAGCCCAACCCTGGTATTTTCTTATGTATTTTCTTAGTTGTTAAGGACCCTGTGATCGTGTATGAAAATTGGAGGCTTCTGATTCCTCCTGACCATGCCACAAAACAAGCTCCTTCCATTTAGGTAGTGTTTCGTGGCAATATTTGAAGGACTCATTTATCTCCAATTTTCTGACTACAACACAGGGTCTCTTAATGATCTTATACGTCACTCCAAAGGCATTGCAAGGGTCTACGTAGTCATCTTAGCATTATAACATTGGTATATTCTTGTGTATTTCCTTAGCTCATATTACTATCCTTCAATATCTTTATTTACAATATTTCCTCAGCTATTAAGGGACCCCATGATATAGTCAGAAAATTGTAGGTAAATGAGTCCTTCAAATATTGCCAAGAAACATCACCTATATAGAAGGAGCTTGTTTCTTGGTATAGTCAGGAGGAATCAGAAGCCACCAATTCTCATACATGATCTCAGGGTCCTTAATCGCCTGTTATATTATTGATTCTCCAGTGTTTGTTTCTCTGTTCTGTGTTTACCTTTACGTCTAACGTGATGTGGGCAATACTTTAAGTGTTTTGGCGCCCCTTCGGCCCCAGCCAATCTCTTTCAGTTTTCCTTCCTGCTTGCTGTCTCACCTCTATCACTTTCTTCTGGCGCTATATGACCTCGCTGTTGCGGCGCTTAATATCAATTGATCAATCAATCAATCTCACAAGAGAGTTGAATACGGAGGAACCATAGACTCACGTGTGTGTGTGTGTGTGTGTGTGTGTGTGTGTTTTCTTACCTATTTGTTTTTATCTATTTGCACCTTTACAGGATTGAGTCAAGCTCGTAATGTCTCGTTTTTTAAAACCCAATTATCATATATTTTTTAAAAATTTATGAATGCTTTTGGCACACACCATTCTTTTGGTAATGCGTTCCATCGATCTATTACTCAAATTGGAAAGCTATATTTCTGTACGATACATTTTTGTTTCTTCTGTGTGTGTGTGTGTGTGTGTGTGTGTGTGTGTGTGTGACTCTGTGTAAGTGTGTGTGTGTGTATATGCCTGGCTCTGTGTAAGTGTGTGTGTGTGTAAATGCCTGGCTCTGTGTAAGTGTGTGTGTGTGTATATGCCTGGCTCTGTGTAAGTGTGTGTGTGTATATATTTTGGGCTGAATATGCAAGTGTGTATTTGTCACGAGTCAGACATAATACTCGTGACGTAATTTGAATTACAGAGAGTTGGAAAATTCCATACTGGTGTCATTATAGAATGTTCTAGAGAAGGTTCTGGAATATTCCATTCATGAGACAAAGGAGACAGGAGTGGGTTAAGTTGGGGGTGCAGCTAGTTAATCCGCAGGTAGTATCAAAAATAGACCAGGTAGAAAAAGGGAAAAAGGGTCATGGTTCAACTGAATTTGCCACATTCAGTCATATAGGTGTTCGTACATTAATTACAATTTGTATTAATAATTATGCTACCTGGGTAACTTATGGTATTGTAAATGATCGTGAAGTGGAGGGAGATTATCGGGAATTATTAGTACGCCATAGGTAAATTGAAATTGCATGTATAACTCAAGTATAAGTGGGTACAATGTAAATCGTAGCCAGTTAGGAAAAACGAACAAAGATAGGAGGAGGAGTCAGTAGAAATTTTGAAATTTCAGTCTCCAGTTAAGGAGGAAGAATTGGGGTCAGTTGGAACAGGACACTGAAGGAAGGAACACACTCGTATCGTCAGCTTCCCTTACCTAGATCAATCCTCCACGTGTGCAGTGGGGAGTGATCAACGTAAACGCCGAATACGTTGTATATTACGCGATTCACAAGGCTTTACAGTTGTATACTGACTAGTTGCATTGACGCTAGTTCAGTGACTGGATTAGGTGAGGGGAAGCGGGATCTTTGAAGAAAATTACGAGTGTGTTGTGAGATTCTAAAGTGTGAGACATTAGAAAAATATTCCAACTTGCGTAACAATTGATAGAATTACTACAGTGTTAACGTAAGCTAGACTATCGTCACGCGAGCGAGAGCGAGAGGTAGCGAGAGCGAGTAGCTAGTTAGCGTTGCGTGAGTGTGTGTGTGTGTGTGAAATTTAATTATTCATGTTGGCATACTGGAGTTGAATAAATATAGAAAATTTGCAATTGGTTGTTTAAATGCACCAGTAGATTTGTTATCTATATAAATACATATATATCGGGAAGAACCCCTTAACATAAATTATTATTATGTGCGTGGTGATTGAGGCCTAAACGGGGAATTAATCCCCGACTTTTTGTTCTTCGCTGCAGCCAACCAACGAGATCATAAATTAACAGGGCAAGGTAAGTTGTAATTGTCATATTATAAAATACATTATCTATCATTCTCACATTACCGTCACATATTTGGAGCCCAACGTGGGGCCTGATTCGTTGTATTAACTCCAGTCACACACGCGCACACTTTCACGAGTAGATAGTCATAACTGTCCAGAAATTAAGGCAACCGAAACGATAGAAAATAAATTAAAAATGTCTACCGTACAAGAATTATTGGGAGAGGCTCAACTATTGGGAATTGAAGATAAGGCCGAACTTCAAGTGTACGTTAAGACCCGCCAAGAAGAAGAAAGACTTGAAAGGGCGGCCATAAGAGAAAATGAAAGAGAACAGAGAGAGCAAGAAAAATTGAAATGGGAACATGAAAAGGAAGTATTGGAACTGCAAGTACGTGCGAATGAAAGTCAAAGTGCGAGTGGGAGTAATGTTGCAAGCTCAACCACCGTGACCCCAAGGTTACAACTGTCAAAATACGTAGAGGGAGACGATATCGAGCCGTTTATTGAGCGATTCGAAATGGTTGCAGACACGTATAGATTAGATAATGATATAAAGAAGCTCGAGTTCATTAATTTATTTGATGGAAAAGCCCTCAGCATTCTCCACCGACTCGACAGTACCGCCAGAGATTACGAGGATATGAAAAAGGCTTTATTACAGGCGTATGGGTTGACGGTCGATGACGCTAGGAATCAGTTTTGGCGTGCATCCTTACAGGATAAGGAGACTGTTGCACAGTTTAGTGCACGTCTGACCAGTTACCTGGATCAGTGGTTGGATAAGGCCGAAACACCTAAGACGTTGGAGGGGGTAAAAGACTTGTTGCTTCGTACACAGTTGGAGAAGTCTTGCCCTCCAGAATTGTCGGCTCAGCTGAAAACCAACAAGGTGAAAATGTTGCAAACGATGGTGGATATGTCCGACGCGCATTTTACCGCGTATGGTTACCATACGCGGATTCAGCATAATAAGAAAATTAATCAGTCGAATAAGCCTTCTCAGAACTCTGCTGTTTCATATAACCAGTCGAGTAAAAATCAGTCACAGCAGCAGAGTCAAATTGTTCGTCTGCAACCTAAACCTCATTTTAATCATACCCAGAAACAAGGTAATAATCACTATTCGCAGCAGTCCAATCAGTACCGTTACCAAGGAAAAAGTAACTGGAAAAATAGTAATAACCACGGTGGAAATAAGGGTTATTATCAGCGATCGGCAGCTGCAACACAGGGTGAACCACAGTATTCACCTGTGGCGGTTCAACCTAGGGTAGAACCACGAGTGCCTCAGTCGGTTCACGAACCTCATCAATTGTGACTAAACGCGACAGGAGTCTCGAAAGGTAAGTCTGGTTTTCATATTTGTCCCGGGATGGTTAACGGGATATCTGTTGAAGTCTTTCGAGATAATGGGTCATTGGGGTGTTATGTCGCTGATGGTTTAGTTGCTTCTAATGATTTTACAGGGGAGCAGGTAACTATCACTATGATTGATGGTACCAGGAGGCTCTATCCTCTTGCTAAAGTTGCAGTGGAGAGTCCATTTTATACAGGCCAGGTAATTGCAGCAGTCATGCAAAATCCTGTGTCAGATTTGGTAATAGGAAATATACCAGGGGTTAAGAATGCGTGTTCAGTGGAAATTTCCACACAGACTGGTGCAGCTGCTGTAACCAGGGGTATGACGCATGCGAAGAAAACAGTTGTTCCACTTCAGGTGACAACTGCCGCCGACCTCGTAAATTGCGAGGATGTAATTGCTGAGCAAGCAAGTGACCCTTCATTGGCACTTGTTCGCAAGCAGGCACTTGAGGGTGATAGTAGAGATCGACATGGTATTGTAACCAGTTACGTCAGGAGGAGAAACAGGTGCGTTCATTCTTGAGTCTTACAGGTTATTACCGTAAGTTTATCCCAAACTTTTCTGTCATTGCACATCCACTTAGTGAGCTGTTAAGGAAGAACGCTCCTAATAAAATCTCATGGGGGTCAGAGCAAGAAGAAGCATTCGTTTCACTTAAGAATCTTCTTTGCAAGGAACCGATCTTGCAGTTGCCTGACAACCAACGGCCATTTATACTTAGGACTGATGCTTCTCAGTATGGTCTTGGTGCAGTCCTATTCCAGGAGAAGGATGGGGAAATATTCCCTGTTGCATATCACAGTCGTAAACTGAAGTCTGCTGAAGAAAATTACAGTACAGTGGAAAAGGAACTTCTGGCAGTAGTAGAAGGTATTAAGAAATACTACTACTATCTGTATGGTCATAATTTTGTGTTAGAAACCGATCATATGCCTCTGGAGAGTTTGCGTACATCCAAGAACGCCAACGCACGACTTATGCGCTGGGCCCTCTATCTGCAACAGTTCAACTTCACTGTGCGATACATAAAGGGAAGTGCTAATGTCGGGGCGGACCTTATGTCACGATTGCTTGAAGGAGAGTTAACCGAGTAAATATTCATGCGTAGATCGACTGGCAGAAGTATCCTCCGGGTCAAATTACTCGTTAATTAGTGTTAACCGAGTAAATATTCATGCGTAGATCGACTGGCAGAAGTATCCTCCGGGTCGAATTGCTCGTAAATTGTTACCTCTCCGAGCGCAACGAGCACGAGTCTTATGCGACTCAGATCAAGGGGGTTCCTAGGGTGTTGGGAAAATCCGATGTTCTATGTATTGTATTTTGTGCAACTTATCCAAGACACGGATTCTAGCGGTTTACTCTGATCCAAGGCTCGGATAATTTACTAACAATATATTGCCCTCCAGAATTATTATTGCATTATTTTGTGTAACCTTATCCAAGACACAGATTCTAGCGGTTTACTCTGATCCAAGGCTCGGATAATTTACTAACAATATATTGCCTTCCAGAATTATTATTGCAGTATTTTGTGTAACCTTATCCAAGACACAGATTCTAGCGGTTTACTCTGATCCAAGGCTCGGATAATTCACTAATATATGTATTGCCTTCCAGAGATATTGTTGCATTTCCTACATATTATGTAACAAATACACAATGCATTACATACACCACACTTATATATTGCTTAAATGTGTACAAATTGTACTGAGCAGAAATTACCAGGTACATTCATTCTTGTCTCGGAGTTTCTTCCTAAGATTGAAAAGCTAAAGTAACTGTTGGGAGTTTTCCACTCATTGGCAAAAATGAACACGTAACTGGTGATAGTAATTGACACATACAAGAATAAGTGAAGTGTGGATGAATGGTTATTGTAAAGTTATACATGCAAAGGCGTTGTTACCACTTCACGAATCTATTAAACATTGCATAGAGCAATGTCTCTTTGTGTGGGCGAATGTCACGAGTCAGACATAATACTCGTGACGTAATTTGAATTACAGAGAGTTGGAAAATTCCATACTGGTGTCATTATAGAATGTTCTAGAGAAGGTTCTGGAATATTCCATTCATGAGACAAAGGAGACAGGAGTGGGTTAAGTTGGGGGTGCAGCTAGTTAATCCGCAGGTAGTATCAAAAATAGACCAGGTAGAAAAAGGGAAAAAGGGTCATGGTTCAACTGAATTTGCCACATTCAGTCATATAGGTGTTCGTACATTAATTACAATTTGTATTAATAATTATGCTACCTGGGTAACTTGTGGTATTGTAAATGATCGTGAAGTGGAGGGAGATTATCGGGAATTATTAGTACGCCATAGGTAAATTGAAATTGCATGTATAACTCAAGTATAAGTGGGTACAATGTAAATCGTAGCCAGTTAGGAAAAACGAACAAAGATAGGAGGAGGAGTCAGTAGAAATTTTGAAATTTCAGTCTCCAGTTAAGGAGGAAGAATTGGGGTCAGTTGGAACAGGACACTGAAGGAAGGAACACACTCGTATCGTCAGCTTCCCTTACCTAGATCAATCCTCCACGTGTGCAGTGGGGAGTGATCAACGTAAACGCCGAATTCGTTGTATATTACGCGATTCACAAGGCTTTACAGTTGTATACTGACTAGTTGCATTGACGCTAGTTCAGTGACTGGATTAGGTGAGGGGAAGCGGGATCTTTGAAGAAAATTACGAGTGTGTTGTGAGATTCTAAAGTGTGAGACATTAGAAAAATATTCCAACTTGCGTAACAATTGATAGAATTACTACAGTGTTAACGTAAGCTAGACTATCGTCACGCGAGCGAGAGCGAGAGGTAGCGAGAGCGAGTAGCTAGTTAGCGTTGCGTGAGTGTGTGTGTGTGTGTGAAATTTAATTATTCATGTTGGCATACTGGAGTTGAATAAATATAGAAAATTTGCAATTGGTTGTTTAAATGCACCAGTAGATTTGTTATCTATATAAATACATATATATCGGGAAGAACCCCTTAACATAAATTATTATTATGTGCGTGGTGATTGAGGCCTAAACGGGGAATTAATCCCCGACTTTTTGTTCTTCGCTGCAGCCAACCAACGAGATCATAAATTAACAGGGCAAGGTAAGTTGTAATTGTCATATTATAAAATACATTATCTATCATTCTCACATCACCGTCACAGTATTATTTTGAGTAAAAATTGCGTTGAATGTTTATGTATGCGGACATGAATAGTGTGTGTGTTGTGTGTGAGGGAGTGTGTATATGCCTGGCTGTGTGTGTGAGGGAGTGTGTATATGCCTGGCTGTGTGTGTGAGGGAGTGTGTATATGCCTGGCTGTGTGTGTGTGTGTGTGTGTGAGGGAGTGTGTATATGCCTGGCTGTGTGTGTGTGTGAGGGAGTGTGTATATGCCTGGCTGTGTGTGTGTGAGGGAGTGTGTATATGCCTTGGTGAGCTATATACTACCTTCCTCCTCCTCACTACGTCTCTCTCTCTCTCTCTCTCTTTCTCTCTCTCTCTCTCTCTCTCTCTCTCTCTCTCTCTCTCTCTCTCTCTCTCTCTCTCTCTCTCTCTCTTCATATTATATTTCTGATATGTTAAAGTGTCTGTTTACATAAATAAGTATTATATGCCAAACATCCACTGAAATTTATCTTTACTTTTATTCATTCTTATGTTCCTTCCTCAAGTCCATCTTTCCCCCATGACTCTTTTAACTACCAACTTCCTCTGTCACCATCTGTTTCTCATTTCCTCATCCGTATTACACACTTCCTTCTCTCCCTGCTTCCCCTCCACCTCTCTCGCCTTACCTTCATTTGATCTCCTCCTTTGCCCTCCCACTCTTCCTACCATCTCACTTTCCTTCTTCTCCTCCTCTCTTTCCCACCCCTAACTTCCTACACACACAACTCTCCTTCTATATTCCTCACTCATTAATATTCCTTTCCATTTTCTCTCTCTCCTGCCAATATTTTTCTCGTGTTGTTCACCCTGTCCTTCCGCCCCACATTTTTCATCTCCATATCCTTTCTCTCCCACCAATTATAGCCTATTCAGCCTGTGTTCATCTTTATCCCAGCGACCCATATATTATTCCCTGTCAATATCCACTGTCTGTTACTATTACTTGTTCCCCTCTCGATCGTTTACCCCCATGTCCTTACGCCCCCTACGTCTCCCCATCATCAGAGAGTGCCTTCTTGAGGAGCCGCCCCTACGAGAGAGACTGTTGCGACAACCTCAACTCAGTGTGAGGAAGCAACTCTTCTCCATGACGGGTTGGAACCTCGCCATCTATCCAGACATGACCGCTAGGGGTACCAGGGAGTTCTATAATATTTATGGTCAGTGCACGTATGATATTGTTATATGCACACCACTTTGACACACACACACACATAAACCGCTTATTATTATATATACACGCACATTCTCTCTCTCTCTCTCTCTCTCTCTCTCTCTCTCTCTCTCTCTCTCTCTCTCTCTCTCTCTCTCTCTCTCTCTCTCTCTCTCTCTCTCTCTCTCTCTCTCTCTCTCTCTCTCTCTCTCTCTCAACACACACACACACACAAACATACATTTGTATACATACATGCATACTTGATACAATAATGAAACACAGTACAATTGGTTAAATATTCTTGACATATGCTATTATAATTATGTCTTGTGATAGCCATTGAAGAACGACTACCGTACCACCACACTACCCTCCTCCTTTCCTCTCCGTCCTCTCCTCTCCTTTCTCCCTTCTTCTTTCTCCCAACACCAGCCACCACTCTCTCCCCTCTCCTTTCTCTCATCTCCTTTCTCTCATCTCCTTTCTCCCCTCTCCTTTCTCTCATCTCCTTTCTCTCATCTCCTTTCTCCCTTCTCCTTTCTCTCCTCTCCTTTCTCTCCTCTCCTTTCTCCCCTCTCCTTTCTCCTTTCTTCTTTCTACCTTCTCCTTTCTCCCTCTCCTTTCTCTCATCTCCTTTCTCCTAACACCGGCCACCACCACTCTCCTCTCCTCTCTACTCTCCCCCAACACCGGCTGCCAACCACTCAAAAACCCTCCCCTCCTCTTCTCTCCCCAATAACAGCTATCCTGGAGGTGCGGGCCGTGGGTAAAGGTGAGGTACAGATACGAGGTGTGGACTCTGGACTCTTCCTCGCCATGTCACACAAAGGCAAACTCTACGGA
>JAWQEG010007045.1:0-49488 GCA_033782935.1 Petrolisthes cinctipes
GTTAGGCCAATATAATCGTAGATAAAGGCAGTAAATACAAGGAGATAATCTTGTAGGAGTCAATCTGGTCCTGTTTCCTGGCATATTCTGGAGGATTCAAGGGGCCCTAATGTACAGTTGGGGAATAATGTATCTGAACACTGTTGGTAGCTTCTGGCAACAGCCCCATATGTAAACACCTCAGTGAGAGAAAGTATTTATGAATTAAATGATAACTTTTATTTCACTGTCTGTGGTTGGTCGAAGTCTCCCAATATCAGTTATCGTTATGTCGTAATGGATAAATTTTGTCTATTGCTATCGTGTTTATCCCTGGCATTGTTACCAGAAGCCGCCAACGGTGTTCAGATACTTTGTTCCCCAACTGTACATACCAATTGTATACTGTCCCCTTAATCGTTCTACATGCAGGGTTTGTCAGGCCTAGGGTGATCTTCTTTCATTCTTAAACCCAATCAAATAATATTATACTCCTATACCATGTTAATTCAATCATATCACTTCTAAAACAAGTCACAGTCAGATCGTATTATCTGTGTCAAAATGGTCAGAGGTGATGAAGGAGTGAGTGAGTGATGGGAGGCTGTAAATGACGAAGTGATTAAGTGAGAAAATGGAGTGGGTGAATGAGTGAGTGAGTGAGGGAATAAACATGTGAGTGAATGACTGAGAAGGTGAGTCAGGACCTGGCAATGTGAGTGAATGACTGTGAGAGTGAGTGAGAGAATGAAGATATGAGAAAATGAATGGGAGAGTGAGTGAGTGAAAATGTGAGTGAATGACGGAGAGAGTGTGTGAGGAAGGGAGGGAGTGAATGAATGAAAACATCAGTGAATGAACGATGGAATGAGATATCGAATGAAGATGTGAATGAATAAATAAATGAATGACAGCAAGAGTGAGGGAATGAGGATGTAAGGAAATTGAATGGGAGAGTTACTGAGTGAGCGAGTGATGTTCTTATCTATCTATCTATTTATCAATCACATGAGCGTGAGGTGTACTATCAAAGACAAAACTCGTGTCGCTGTCTTGTCCAATGATTTAATATAACTTGTGAAACATAATAAAAATCCCACCACAGTAACGTTCGTGCCCAGTATGGTTAGCCCTCTACCATATATTTTAACCAGACATATAGTTTTAACGACACGAGATTTGTCTTTGATTTTACAAGTTACTCTCCATGGAACCCGAGCCAAACCCAATCAATTCTTCACCTGTCCCTCCTTTCCACCTATAACAATATTCCCTTCGTACGGTACACTCGTTATACATAATTTCTGATCATAGTGTGAGGAACAGAAAGCTTCGAATTGCCTGGTATTGTTCATTTCCCCACCCAGTACACCTATAGAAGCTGAGTTCGAATGCAGGGTATGTGTGTGTGGTGCCTGCCGTTCGTCTCTGGTCAGGGATTACGTATCACGAGTGTACTTGCTGTCGCTCCTCTCCCCTCTTGCTACATGGTCTTCCAGTACTATATTGTGCATTCAGCTCCTCTTCTTCTATACTGTATGCCTTTGTTGGTAGTCTAGGTTGGCCCGGGTAAAGCCTCTAGTGACACATCCGCTTTACATGCGTTAGTTAGTGTTTTGTCTAAAGGTCCCACATCCCTACCTCTCCTTTACCTACCATTTCCCTCTCCATTTTCAACTCTTCCTCCCTCACCTCCCTTACCTACCATCTCTCTCTCTCTCTCTCTCTCTCTCTCTCTCTCTCTCTCTCTCTCTCTCTCTCTCTCTCTCTCTCTCTCTCTCTCTCTCTCTCTCTTAACTCCTCCCATCTCCCTCTCCATTTTCAACTCTTCCTCCCTCACCTCCCATCTCCCTCTCCATTTTCAATTCCTTCCTCACCTCCCATCTTCCTCTCCCTTTTCAACTCTTCCTCCCTCACCTCCCATCTCCCTCTCCATTTTCAATTCCTTCCTCACCTCCCATCTTCCTCTCCCTTTTCAACTCTTCCTCCCTCACCTCCATCTCCCTTTTCAACTCTTCCTCCCTTACCTACCATCTCCCTCTCCCTTTTTAACTCCTCCTCTCGTACCTCCTTCTCATCCCTTCCTCTCCCTCTCCTATTTTCATTCTTCCTTTCCTAACTCCTCCCCTCCCTCTCCCTTACCTACCACCTCCCCTCCCTCTCCCTTACCTACCACCTCCCTCTCCCTGTTCAACTTTTCCTCTCTTACCTACTCCCCATCCCTCCCCTTCCTCTCCCTTACTTAGTCTCTCCACTATACCACCTCCCTCAAAATTTTTACCTTTTCTCCTCTCACCTCCTCCTCTTCCTCCTCTTTATATTCCCCTCCTTCCCTCCCACCTCTTCTTCCCTCCCACCTTCTCTCACTTTCCACCTCCTCTTCCATCCCACCTTCCCTCCTTTTCTAAATCCTCTCTCCTCTACCTCCTTTCCCCTCTCACTTCTCCATCTCTTCCCCCATCATGAATATCTTCCTACTCACCCTATCTTCCTCGTTACACCTCCCCAACTTCCTCCTTTCCTTTCTTATTTTCCCCATCCCTCTTCCTTCCTTCTTCTTTTTTTTTCATCCATCTTTTTTCCTTATTTCATCCCTCACCATCTTTGAATATCATTATCTACCCACCCATCACTTTAAACCCCTTTTCCTTTCCCCTTCACATTACTCTCCAATCCTTTCCATACACTTTCCATAACCCTCCCCACCCACCACACACTATCATTTTTCTCTTTACCCTTCGGACACCCCGATCTAATCCCCACACACTCCTTCTTTTTCTCCCTACACCCCCTCTTCTTATCCCCACACACACCCCTCTTCTTCTACCCACACACTCCCTCTTCTTCTACCCACACACACCCCTCTTCTTATCCCCACACACCCCTTCTTCTTCTACCCACACACCCCCTCTTCTTCTACCCCCCCCCACCCTCTTCTTCTACCCACACACCCCTTTCTGCTCCCATTTCCCTCCACTACTTATCCCCATGCTATCTCATTTCCTCTCCTCTCTCTGGTCCAACCAACCCCCTTCATTTATATCTAATTCCCTCCCCTTTCCTACCCTACCTTCCTCTCCCCTCCACTCCCTCTCAAATCTCCTCATCTCCTCCTCCAGTCTCTCTCATTTCCTCTCCTCTCTCCCCTCCCCCCTTTCTCTACATGCACCCAATTCCCTCCCCTTTCTTCCACCACCTTACTCTACCTTCCACTCCGTCCCAATTCTCCTCATATACTCCTCCACTCTATGTTATTTCCTCTCTCATCTCTGCTGTCCAACCTTCCCTCCTTCATCTCCACCATATTCCTTCTCCCTATTTCATCCCCTACCTTCCTCTCCTTTCCCTTCCTCCCCTACCTTCTACTCCCTCCCCTCCCTTCCTCCGTCCATTCCCCTCCCTTCCTCCTTCCACTTCCCTCCGTTCCCTCCCTACCTTCCACTTCCCTCTCCTCCCTTTTTCCTTCACCCTATCTAATTTCCTCTCTGCCCTCCCATCCATCCCTTCTCCCCCACCCTATTCCCTTCTTTTACCTCCCCTTCCCTCGCTGCTTCAATGAATATCTGCCCATCCACTTTCTTCATTCTCTTTCTCTCTCTCTCTCCAACACACACACACTGTCTACCCTCTCTCTCTCTCTCCTCTCTCTCTCTCTCTCTCTCTCTCTCTCTCTCTCTCTCTCTCTCTCTCTCTCTCTCAGGCCTGGTTTCTTTTACTGCATATTCACCCCCTCTCTCCCTCCCTCTCCCATCCATTCATGTTATGGAGTTATGAGCACGGACTAAAGTAACGTGATTTGGAGTCGTGAAACTTGTACGAGTCGTGCTTGAATTATTTTTTGTTTTCTCTTGTCGTTTCCCAAGTGACAAAAAATAAATATATGAATAAAAAGTTAAGAGAGTTATGAAAGACTTGAACCTCTTTTCTGAAGTGGAATGTGTGTATATACATTTTATAAAGTGGATGTTCTTTTATTTTGTATAAGTCGTGCTTCAATTTTTCTCTTGTCGTTTCCCAGTCACAAAAAAAAAAAAAAAAAATGTAAAAGTTAAAAGAGTTATGAAATGCTTGGCCCTCTTTTCTGTAATTGGATGTATGTTGATGAATATAAAAATAAAGTGAATGTTCTTATATTTTACCTGTGAAAAGAACAGAGTGACTCTTTTTTGCACGATTTTTATTTAAGGGGATGTTATATTTTTTGTACATTAGAGCCTTTTGATTCCTCCAAAGTATGTATGCCAGGAAACAGCATCAGATGAACAAAATCAATGGTGACCTTTTACTTTGAATAGTATTTATAATTGTACACTTAGCGCACCTGTTACTTAAGCTAGGAAGATTTGGTTTATATCATTGGATTAAGCAGTAATTGTACGACTATAATACAATTATTAAAACTTTGAAGGGTAAAAAATAAAGTAATTACAGCGAGTGAGTATGGAGGAATCAGAGTTGCTCCAGATTTACCAACTCTGTACTACCTACCCCCTGAACGTTATCACTCATTATGATGCAAATCGAGACACAATCACATCAAACATTTACACGACCACTATACAAATTTCCAATATACAAATGCTGGGGTAGACTCATTATACAGTCATTTATTTAACGAGATAGTACAGTGTTTGGTAAATCTTAAGAAAATTATTCCTCCTAACATTTCAAGGAAACAGGCCAGCCACCATTATTTTTGTTAATCCTGTCCTGTTTCCTGGTATACATTGAAGGAATGAAGGTGCTTTGATGTACCAAAAATAATATAGCCTACTATCCCCATCAAGTCATATTAAGTTATATTAATTTTCAATGAAAGTTATAAATATCAAATTCTTGTTTCAAATTTGGTAAAATCTATTTCAGCTCATTCTGCTACCAAACAAGCAAGTCCTGTAAATTATTTTAATCCGCTTTTGTTATTATTTTACATAATTAAAAACATCTTTACTTAAAATCTACACATTTATTTTCTGGCCAAGTTTTTCAGTAGAGTTTTGAATCACCCTACACTTCCACTCTTATCATCACAAGTTGGAGTGAAGTGAGGTACGTGGTCTCGAGTTTTATATATACGGTATATATACATATATATATTTTTTCTTTCTTTCTTTCTTTTCTTTTTTTTTTTAGTTCAAAGTTAGTTCAGAGATGACGTGTAACAGACTCATCCTGTTTTCTCTGTCTCTCGGGGGAAAATGCTTAGGGAAGAAAGAGAAGATTAAATTTAGAACAGTTAACCAAGAGCAAGGAGAAAAATAATCTGAGACTAGTTAGAGGTTGTGTGGAAGGGGATAGATAAACCAAACTGTTATGGGCGAATTACATTGTATAGGACAACTTATTCTTCCAATATATTCCAGGCAATATAATATAGGCTACTTTAGTATAAGAATAGGAAAATTTGTTTTGTAGTCTCGTTTGGAGGAATGACTAACCCTCCAATTTGATTATAAAAGCCCAGAATATCCCCTTAATGGATGTATTGGTGGCTGTAATTGATGCCACCGAACTGTGCCAGAAAACAGATTCACTCATATATAGTTCTATTCTGAATTCAGGGTATATATATATATATTTTTTTTTTTTTTTTTTTTTTTTGATGTATTGGGGGGTTACTGATTCCTCCAAATTATACCACAAAACGGATCTCACACTCGTATATTGAGGTACTGAGCTGTTTCCTGGCATAACGTGGAGGAATCAGGAGCCAACCATTTAACCAACAAGAAGAGACTGACTCACTCCCTTAAGGTGGTAATTAATTATTTTTTGTTACATTGGAGTGCCTTGATTTCTCCTTAATATGCCAGGAAACAGGACCAGCAGATGAGCAAAAATAATGGTGTTCTGTTGCTTGGAATAGTTTGGAGGATTCAGTTGCTCCGGAAACACAAACACAAAATTTCCCCCATAATTAAGTACTGTGGTCTGATAATTTTCTAATAATATTTTAATAGTATAACCTTAGTTGCTATTGATTCCTCCAAACTATGTCACGAAACACACTCCCTAATTATATACAGTAGTACATGTGTTGTTTTGTTGCCCTGTGTGGAGGAACCAGTAGCCTCCAATACGACCACAACATCATACACATTGGTTTTTCCTCCCTTGTCTCCTGATACTCTCTCCCCTTCAATTCCATGTCCCTAGAGAGAGAGAGAGAGAGAGAGAGAGAGAGAGAGAGAGAGAGAGAGAGAGAGAGAGAGAGAGAAGGGGGGGCACTATCACCACTAAGACTACCACCATTATTTACCATTACGGTACCATTCTGCAGACCAACACCATTACCACCACCCCTACCACCACCACTACCACTACCACAACTACCATTACCAACACCACCGTACCACTACCACAACCACCACCACCCCTACTACCATCACCACCACCACCACCACAACTACCACAACCACCACTACCACAACTACCATTACCAACACCACAACTACCATCACCACCACCACCACCACCACTACCATCACCACCACCACCACTACCATCTCGCCTCACGATCGATCCAAGTTCTCTCGACAAAGGCAAAATTCCATAACGTCTTCTATAATATTATGTACACATCTAACTTATTGTATTATTTTTTTTTTTGTATTTTCAGTCACTGTCCGAGCTGCTACTGTATTTTGAACCACCTCCCACCCATTGTATTTTCAGTCATCTCACCTATTGTATTGTCAGTCATCTCAGTTATTGTATTGTCAGTCATCTCAGGTATTGTATTTTTAATCTGAGGTTTTCAGATAAATTGACTGTGATATTGTTAGCGAATTGATGAAGGCTGCAAACTCCTCCATACAAATGTGCCACAAAGCAGATTCACCCAATAAAGACGACATGTTTTGTGGCTCATACATTATAAAAGAGGAGTCGGTGGTCTCTATTTTTAAGGGGATAATTCACTTTTGTTTACATTGGAGTGCCTTGATTCCTCCAAAGTATGCCAGGAAACAGCAGGACCAGATGAACAAAAATAATGGTGTCCTGTTGCTTGGAATAGTTTGGAGGAATAATTGCTCAAGATTTACAAACACTGACTGACTTTTGCATTTTGCTAACTTATATTTTCCAACACCAGATGACCATAATATTCTGTCTTGTCAACTTCAAGGTTAACTGTTAAAATCTAATAATTCCGGATATACTGTACTCTCTTCGGGTTAATAAATTGGAGGTCTACTGATTCCTCCATACAATGCTATAAAACAGATCTCCAGGGGTAGGCTATATACTCGTATTCTGAACTTGCTTGTGCTTGGTGTAGTGTGGAGGAGAATTCAGTTTTTCACTAGTAACCTTCCACTTCGACAACAGCAATATAATGGTCCTCTTAAGTTTTGTGAGAGAGAGAGAGAGAGAGAGAGAGAGAGAGAGAGAGAGAGAGAGAGAGAGAGAGAGAGAGAGGGGCTGGGGAAGGAAACGAGTCTAAATAGGACGGGACGGGGCGGAGGAGACCTGTAGTAGGATGGGATGGGGTGGTTGGGGGCGTGTAATGGGATGGGACGGGGCAAGGAACGTGTAGTGTGACGGGAGACGGAGGAGCATTCTATACCTGGGTGGAGTGGGGTGGGGCTGAGAGGGAGAGAGGGACCTGTAACACTCTATAGCTGGGAGGAGTGGGGTGGGGCTGAGAGGGAGAGAGGGACCTGGAACATTCTATAGCTGGGTGGAGTGGAGTGGGGCTGAGAGGGACCTGTAACATTCTATAGCTGGGTGGAGTGGGGTGGGGCTGAGAGGGAGAGAGGGACCTGGAACATAGAGGGACAGGGGGAGGGAGGGTCCTATTGTGGGGCAACGCAACGGGACGAAGGGAGGGGGGATGGGAGGGACCTGTAGCTGAGCTTAGCGGGATGGGGCTCAGAGAGGAGGGACCTGCTACTGGGTGGTGGGACGGGATGGGGGGGAATGTATAGCGAGGCAGTGGTATGGGGTGGGGGGATGGTGAGGGGGACCTGTAGCTGAGCTGGGTGGGGCGTCACTCAGTTGCCACGCCCGCTGATCTATTGTCGAATAATCTTCACCTTCTTCCAATCTGGCAACATTGCAAGGTTTACCCGAGTAGAGAGTAAAAAAATATCTATATTATAATCATGGTTTCCTGCAATTCGAATGCGGAATATTATTGATCGCTCGCCTCGGGTACTGCAGGCGATACAGATTCTCAAATATGTATATGTACAGTTGTTGACACAGGAAATAGACATAAACACACTTGCAACAGCCCTTCACTGAGCATAAAGGATGTGCTCGCCTCTGCACACAACGTCTCATCCTACCCAATGCTACCCAGTTGATGGGCCCCAGTTTTAGGTGCGTCTATTTCACACACACACACACACACACACACACACACTGAACATAAGGAAGTACAGTACACACCAATGTAAACAAAGTCTCGCCCAGTCCACTTCCCGTACACTATGCTCCATGTGTGGCCTGATTCAAGTGTGTTTGTTTCGTGTGCCCGGAACTGTACTGTCAAGGGCAATACATCCCTTCTTCTCTTGGGATTATAAGCCGTATTCCTGTGCCAATGTTTCCTCCTCTCTTTTGGGAATACAAGCTGGTTTCCCCTCGTCCTTCGTGTCGGGATTATAGATACATCTTTTATAACCGTACCATCGGGTGGAGTAAAGGCGATTGATTGGGTTTGTGTTACGAGGAAGATAATACGTTCAGTTGAGAATATGTACAACCAGTGGAGAGGTTGTTTGTTCGGTGTTGAGTATATATGTTCATTAAAATAGCAAATGGGTTCAGTGGAGAGTAAATGTACACAGCTGAGAGCAAACACTTACGTTCACTGCAACCAATAAGAATAATAGAGGGGAGGATAGCAACCTTTAAAGACGAAAACATAACTGAACAAAGCAATGAGGGACAATTAAAGAGCTGAAAAAATAATGGCCGAAGAGTTGTCCAGAGCATTTAATTAAGGGGTCGGTATAATTTTAATACATTGGAGCGCCATCCTCCTCCAAAGTATATACCGTATGTCAGGAAACAGGCCCGGATCAGCAAAAATAATGGTGACCTGTTGCATGGAATAGTTTGGAGGAATCAATTGCTCCAAATGTACCAATACTGTACTTCCCCCTTAAGTCTTGTTTATATAAAAATGTGTATAGACAATGACCCCCTTATACTGGCAGCGAATGTCCAAGTCAAATCAATATCACTAGTTGAGCTGAGTAGCACTATGGTTGCCTTGGTATATATGATTCACGCGTCATAACTCACCAAACAAAGGCCCTTCCCACCTTCCCTGCAGACCCTTTCAAAGCCAGTGGGATTTGAAGGTAAGCTGGCAGGCAGCACATGGAAGGCACCTCACCTCACCCGTCTGTTGAATCAAACTATTGAATACATATAGTATTAATTGATGTGCTGTATGTATGTTGAACCAAATCATAACATACACTGAAGTACTGTATGAACCGATATACTGTATGTACAGTAGGTTTATGTGGAACCAGGCCATAACATACATTGCAGTACAGTATGAATGCTTATAATCAAAATACAATGAATGACACCATTATATACTATAAAACATGCTTATTGTGTGAACACATACACAAACATCGCTTGAATATGGCTAATAAAGTACGTGTCGACACAGCCAGGGCAACAAGTGTGATATGATATACTGTATATGATATAATATCATATGTTGCTTATATGCACATTGGCTTGGAGGCAGGGAGGGGTGCCAGAGGATTGGAGGAGAGCCATAATTGTGCCTTTGTATAAGGGGAAGGGGAGTAAAGATGAGTGTGGTAGATATAGGATAATAAGCCTTCTTAGAATACCGGGGAAGGTGTGTGGGAAGGTTCTTTCTTACTGAAAGACTGATTGAAGTAACAGGGAATAAAGTTAGTGAGGAGCAGGAAGGGTTCAGAAAGGGTAGAGGATGTGTGGACCAGATATTTGCATTAAAAGCAATAGTGGAGAAATATATTGGGAAGGGTAGGAAGTTACATGCTGTCTTCAGGAACCTAGAGAGGGCATAGGATGCCATGGGTTGAAACTTTGAAAGTAGGAGAGCTATGACAGAAGTGTTGAAGATTTACGGTGTTGGGGGTCTTTGCTGAAAGGCATTGGGGCCCTTTATGCTGAGGCAAAAGGATGTGTGCAGGTAGAGGATGATATTAGTGTAGGGCTGAGACAGGGGTGTGTTATGTCACCATGGCTGTTAAATTTATATATGGATGGTTGTACGAGAGAAATGAAGGCCAAATTGAATGGCCTGGGGGCGAAGCTGAGGCTGTATAGAGTAAAGTGGTCCTTGGTGGCAAGTTTATTTTGCGGATGACACTGTGTTGATGGCCGAGAGTGAAAGGGAGTTACAGTGGGTGGTAGATGAGTTTCAGTCCATGTATAAACGAAAGAAACTGAAGGTGAATGTTGGTAAAAGTAAGGTTATGGTATCTGAGAGGGCAGAAACGGAACTGATTGACCTTGCCACACCTTACAGATTGGGAGTACCAACTGGGACAGAATGTGAGATAACTTTAGGGGGTGAGATGATGGAAGAAGTGAAGGAGTTTAAATACTTGGGAACAGTTCTGTGTAAACATGAAAGTATGGAAGGAGAAATTAGGGAGAGAGCAATGAGGGGTAGACAGGTCATAGGATCACTGGGGAGGGTTATGAAAGGTAAAAGTGTGAGTATGGAAGTGAAAAGGGGACTAAGAAATAGTTTAATCCTGCCCTGGGTTAATTACCAGTATAACCCTGGCCAAGAGTTAATTACCATTTAGATATAATATAATAATAATAATAATAATAATAATAATGTTTATAATAATAGTTATAATAATAGTAGTAGAAATAACAATAACAATATGATTTTCGACAAACGCAAGACAATGTGAAATATTACATGAAAAACCCAGGATACCTCAGGGTTTAAAACAGAAATAATTTTAAAATGTCCCCAACTCCAACCATAAAAAAAAGAAAAAAAAGAAAAAGAAAAAAAAAACAATACCAACAATTCATAGCATCATTCATTCATTCATTCCGAGCACAGACTGACCATCATCATAATATTTCACCAGGGGTCATTATCACCTCACAATGACCCTCACCACCGTCTGTCTGCAAACATTGTTATTATTGTTGTGCCACTCTCGAATCTTTATCTTTTTGTTCTTTTGTAATGTGATGATGATTGATTGTCGTTGGTGGTTTTGTTGTTGTTGTTGTTGTTGTTGTTGTTGTTATTATTTTAATTATTATTATTATTATTATTTTTATTATTTTTTTTTTCATTATTATTGTTATTGTTATTATTATTTTTGTTACTAATTTTATTTTTATTTTTATTACTATTTTTATTTTATTATTACTATTTATTACAAGTGTACATAAACATAGACGTGGATAATACCCCGATACACACGAATACATTACGTTATATCCACACACATACACACACACATATAAATCAATCATTATTACACATATACTATTCACGGGGAACAAAGGAACAAAGGAGCTTGTCAAATCCAATCACAGGGTTGAACGGCGCTCACGTAAAATAATGTGCACAAGACAACCAATATTTTTAACACTAAATTTAATGAGGTTTTCTCTATCTTTTTTTCCCTTTTTTTTCCTGCTGGACTCATTATTTTTCATTATAATTATGCCGTTATTCTCGTCATACTTTTTGGGTTGTCTTTAATTAATCAGTGCATGTCTGGCCACACTTGTACAGGTATTTTCTCTTTTCTTTGACGAATTTTAATTATTTTTTATTAATAGTTGGCAAGCACCTCTGTTGTAAACAAAAATTAAAGATATATTTCAAGCTACCCATACACAATCACTAAAGATTTAAATATTGTACTAGGACTAACGCCCGACGATTTGAAGTAACATAGACAGAAAAATCGTGAATTGGATAATAAAGATAATAATATATCAAATTGTATGGCCCTTAGAGGGGAGATTCATTCTTTTGTTGGAAGGCTACTGATTCCTCCTAACTGAACCAGAAAACAGACGTCTTCAATACTACTAATAAGGCATCTGTTTCATGGCATAGTTTGGAGGAATCAAAAGACTATCAAATAATCCATCCAGCAAAAGAATCTCCCCTTAATTGTAATGGGAATAATAATAATAATACCATCTGCACCCATTCTATTCTCAGACTCTCCTTGCTTTGTCCTGTTCTTCTCATACCTCTCCTCGCATTGACTCACTCTCCCTCAGTCAATTCTCTCACCTTTGTCTCCTCTCTCGAGACAACCACCTTGCCGTCGGTGAGAGAGCTTGTGTGATCTGTTTGAATTTTGCTAGCTATGCTGGGGGACATTTAGTCCAGTTGGGTTACCCGTGCCAGAAAGGTAGCGTTATTAGGATCCTGACTAAGAGTTGTCAAATCTTCATGTTAATATTAAGTTTCACAACTGCTCTTCAACTGTCCTAACAAAAAAAAAAAAAAAAAAAAAAAAAAAAAAATCTTCATCACTTTCGATATAAGTTTTTATTGTTAAGGACCTCACCAGCTACCTTATGCCGTGTGAGAAGGGAGGCTTTGGAACCTCCTAAAACAACGCCTTTTAACGCTCACAGGTTTCGAAAGGGCTGAGATTGAAGGGATCTCAGGCGTGTGGGGTACGAGTAATGGAGATGCCTCAGGACCCCCGTAGGTATTCTCTTAGATTAATAAGCCTGACCAGCTCCCTGTGACCGTTCTTAGGTGCCTAAAGGCTCGACTGCTCTTTGGTGAGAGAGCTTTCGTGCTGGCTGCCAGGCCAGTAAAAGATCTCGGATTAAGTCGTGGACATTTAGTTTTACTATTTGCTTTAAGTTTGGCCGCGGATGGAGGATTAGTAGGGATTAGTAGGACGACGGTTACACTTCAAGCACCCCTGTCGAAAAATCAGAGTCCCATTTACTTAGGACTCTTGTGCTGCTCAGTTGGGAGCTGCGGCAACGATTGGGGCCGTCCGACCCAGGGGAGACCTTAGGGTTGGTGTGCTTGGCTCATAAGGTTCTGTTGGCCGAACGACCGAAAACCTTCTGGAAGTAGGCGGATGAGACTTATGCGAGACCAAATCACACTACCCTTTCTTTTATATTATTGGTCTGAAATTGAATTAGAGCGAGATGACTGGTCCATCAGCAAGAAAATTTACATGTACTACATGCAAGGTGTACCGCTGGTGTGAGGACTTCAGCGGGAGGAGTGCGAGCGACCTAGACTCTTCGAGTGTCTGCGACTTTTGCAAACTCGAGGAGAGGTTGATGAAGCACATCTCGCTGCTCACGAAGGAGAACAACTCCCTAAAGGAGGAAGTTCTCCGAATGAACTCGCAGAGGTGTGACTGCCATGTGAGAGACGAGGCAGTCCAAGGAGCTTCTTCACCGGAGAGCTCCACCACGGGGGCGGTAAAGAAGAAGAAGAAGAAGAAGAACAAGAAAAAGAACAACAAGAAGAAGAACAACAAGAAGAAGAACAGCAACAATGAAGAGGGAGAAGAGACTGCAGAAGGAAAAGAGACTGCAGAAAAGTGTGATGAAAAAGAGGAGGGGAATATGGAGGAAGGGAGAAAAACCCAAGAAGACAGTTGAGGAGGGATTAGAAGAAAGTGAGGAATCAAATAAGAAGGAAAAGAAAATGAAGAAGGAAAAGAAGAAGAAGAAGCAACCTGGTAGGAAGTGACGAGCCCGGCAGGAATTCAAAACACTCTCGGGTTCCTCACAAGGCATCTTGTGCTCCTACCAAGGAGAAGCCTGTGGATATACACATTGTAGGTGATTCCCAGGCACGAGGGCTGCAACCTCTAATGGCAGATCGCCTTCACACTTCTGTGAAGGTGAATTGTTTGCCAGGTTATGGCAATGCTGACCTCCGAAAGGAAGCTGAGAGGATCCAAACGTCCAGATCTTCTGTCATTGCACTCATGGTGAGTGGTAATGACATCTACCTGAGAAATGGTAGAGTAGGCATGACCGAAGGAGTCCTCTCGGATGTGATCGGTGCAGTAGATGACTGTGGGTTAAAAACCCGCAGAAGGGTAGTTGTCGGCATGCTCCCAAGGAGAGGCCCTTTAGGGACTGCTCTGTCAAAGAACATTGCAGTAAATCAGCGCCTGGCTGATTTGTGTACTGCCGAGGGGGTGTTCTTTGTGGACCCCTACACCTCACTCTTTGGTAGAGACGACCTCTACCAGAGGGATGGCACACATCTCTCACTAAAGGGGAAAGAAGTGCTTTCCAAATTAATGGAAGACGCCATCCGACGATGTCTCAGGAGCACTCGACCGAGCGTGGAGGAGAGCCCTCGTCGCTATGCTAGAGTGACCCCAGAGAAGACATTCGCTGAGATCCTGAAGAAGGATATCCCCAGCACTACCAAGACAATGACCAAACCGGGAAACGGAGGAGTATAGGGAGCCCTGCAGTTGGGGGTTCCCTGAAGGTTCTATTGTTCAACGCCAGGTCCATCCGAAACAAGTTTTTGGAACTGCGGGCCCTCGTTGCGACAGAGGAACCCGAGATGGTGGCCATAACGGAGTCATGGTTGAGAACCTCAGACAGAGATCTTGAAGGGGAATTCGTGATTCCAGGCTACCAACTCTTCCACAAAGATAGAGAGGACAGAGGGGGTGGTGGTGTGCTGTTGTATGTAAAGAACTCCATCAAATCGATGACCTGCAACATCACATCGAACCACGAGCTCCTTGGAGTTGACCTAGAAATAGACACTGCAAAATACAGAACCCTGCTGCTTTATAGACCCCCTGGACAACTCAGTGAGATGGACAGGGACCTATACCAGTTGCTGGGTGAACTAGTGGACGGCAGGGTGTGCATCCTTATGGGGGACTTCAACACACATGTTGACTGGGAAACCAGAGAGCCCTCTGCCGAGAACACACCACTCTTGGAGTTTGTAAATGATGAATTCCTCACTCAATGGGTAAGGGAGCCAACAAGAGGTGCTAACATACTCGACTTGGTCCTCACCTCAGAGGATGACATCATTCAAGACCTCTCTGTAAACGAAGAAATAGGTGGAAGCGACCACAAGCTTATAAGATTTTCAGTTAAAGTCCCTAATATGGAGTCCGTGACCCCGGTGCATAGAAAATTAGACATGGGGAGAGCGAACTTTGCAGGTCTTCGTGAAAGTGTTGCTGAAATGGAACTAGAGGAGGGAGAGAGTGCTGATGATCTGTGGAGGTCATTCTTGTTTTCCTTCATGGAACTTCAGTCGCGCTTTATTCCTCTGAAGGGAACAGGTCAGAAGTTCATTCAACCTAAGTGGTTTAATCGGGAAATCCGTAACCTACTAAGGGAGAGGAGAACTGCGTATCGTCGAGCGAAGACATCTTGGGACTTTGACGGTCATAGAAGACTGAATCGAAACGTGAAGTCCAAAATAAGGGCGGCTAAGCGTGCTGAGGAGGTCCGTGTGGCTAGACTCTGCAAAGAGAACCCCAAGGAGTTTTTCAGTTATGTGAATGGCCGTAAACCAATCCGACGCAGGATCGGTCCCTTGGTGAATGAGGATGGAGCATTGATGCACTCTGATGCAGAAAATGCTAACCTCTTAAATGAGTATTTCTCTTCAGTGTTCTCTGAGGAGAGTGGTCCCATTCCCGAACCTTTGGACTCCTTCAGTGAGAAGTTGGAGTCAATGGTCTTCACCCAAGAAGAAATCGAGAGAAAAATAATCGAATTAAAAGCAAACAAGTCCCCCGGTCCGGATGGGTTCTTACCTAGAGTGCTGAAAGAAGTGCATGGTGAAGTATCACGGCACCTGTGCATGGTCTTCAACAGGGTAATCCAGACTGGATGTGTTCCTAGAGACTGGCGTGAGGCAGAGGTGACTCCTATCTTCAAGAAGGGAGATGCTAGCCAACCGTCAAACTACAGACCCATCAGTTTAACCTCGATAGTCTGTAAACTCATGGAGAGCATCATGGTGGACAAAATAACAGCACACTTAGAATCAAATTTGCTACTGAGGGGTTCCCAGCATGGGTTCCGGCAGCACCGGTCATGCCTCACAAATCTGGTGGAATTCTTCCATTTTGTTTTCAGCGAGCATGATCGGGATAAAGCGGTCGATGTTGTCTACTTAGACTTTCAGAAAGCCTTTGATAAGGTACCCCACCGCCGCCTCCTTCGGAAAGTGCGTGCACTGGGCATAGACGGAAATGTGGCAAATTGGATAGAGAACTGGCTAAGTGACAGACGGCAGCGGGTGGTAGTGAATGGACAAGCTTCAGAGTGGGTGCCCGTTACCTAGCGGCGTTCCCCAAGGTTCTGTTCTGGGACCCACTACTGTTTATCATCTATGTTAATGACGTGGATGGTGACATGGTTGCCAAGATTTCCAAATTCGCCGATGATACTAAGCTTGGTATGAATGTCGCGAAAGAAGGAAATACTACCGCTTACAAGAAGATCTTAGGAAGATCGGGGAGTGGTCTGACACGTGGCAAATGCCATTTAACGTGAACAAATGCAAAGTTATGCATATAGGCCACAGAAAACCCCGAACAGAGTATAACCTTAAGGGCAACGCTCTCGTAAGCACTGATACTGAGAAAGACTTGGGTGTAACTATCACCAGTGACCTCAAGTTCTCAAAGCAGTGTATTGAGGCTGAGAAGAAAGCCCAAAGGATGTTAGGGTACATAAAGCGACAGTTTGGATACCGGAACAAGGAGATAGTACTTTGTCTGTACAATTCCCTTGTCCGACCGCCACCTGGAGTATGCAGTCCAGTTTTGGAGTCCTTTTTACCGAAAGGATATCGCGAGATTGGAACGAGTGCAAGCCAGGGCAACCAAACTTATACCCTCTCTTAGACACAAGAGCTATAAAGATCGGTTGGTAGAACTCGACCTGTTCTCTTTGGAAACCCGGAGACTGCGTGGTCAGCTTATCGAAGTGTTTAAAATACTACGAGGCTTTGACAATGTAGACTACAGGGACATTTCCAACTCAGTGAGGGCACAACCAGGAATCATGGCTACAAACTTGAACTGAAGCGATACAACCGTGATCTGTGTGGTAAGTTCTTTACATACAGCATCTGCGGTACTTGGAACGCGCTTCCTGCTGATGTAGTCAACAGCAACTCTGTGGATCAGTTCAAGTCCAGATTAGACAAAGCCTTAAATCACCGTCTAGGTGTTTAAGCCGTTGTGCGAGTGTTCCTTGATGGTTTCACATGACACATTCGAGGACGGTCGCCTACTTGCGCAACTAAACCCACAGGTACCCTCTTTGTATGGATCGTAAGGTCTTCTAGGGTACTTCTTTTCCTTGTAACTCCTTGTAACTCTCTCTCTCTCTCTCTCTCTCTCTCTCTCTCTCTCTCTCTCTCTCTCTCTCTCTCTCTCTCTCTCTCTCTCTCTCTCTCTCTCTCTCTCTCTCTCTCTCTCTCTCTCTCTCTCTCTCTCTCTCTCTCTCTCTCCTCTCGCTAGAGTCGCACGCTCGCTTCGTTCCGCGCAGTCGCCTGGCTTCAGAACCCGTCCTTTGTGTTTTTGTGTGTATTTAAGTGGCCCAGTGTGTGTAATTCCGTTTGTGTATTTACGTGGCCCAGTGTGTGTTTGTATTTAAGTGGCCCAGTGTAATCCCGTTTGTTAAGTGCTGTGTGTGTATTTAAGTGGCCCAGTGTGTGCATTTACGTGGCCCAGGTGTGTGTATTTAAGTGGCCCAGTGTAATCCCGTTTGTTAAGTGCTGTGTGTGTATTTAAGTGGCCCAGTGTGTGTATTTACGTGGCCCAGTGTAATCCCGTTTGTTTAGTGCAGTGTGTGTATTCAAGTGGCTCAGTGTGTGTTTTTACGTGGCCCAGTGTGTTAAGTATTTATACGTGGCCCAGTGTGTTAAGTGTTTATACGTGGCCCAGTGTGTTTTGGTGTGTTAAGTGATTGTGTTATTGAGTGCGTGTGTTAGGAATTCGCGTTCCCGAGGGATTGTACGTCTGCATCTGTGTGTGGAGCGAGAAGGAACTCACAGCACATCACTTCTCACATAAGTATTCTTACTTAAAACAAAAAACTTCATATCTCTCAATCTATTATCTCTTTATTTTCCAGTTTTTACCCCCCCCCACCAACCCCCCATCCCCTGACACCCCCCTCCCAACACCCACACCTCAACTCAACCGTCCTTTCCTTATTTCCCCATTCCCCCTGACCTGACCCAACTAAGCCTTTTTAATTTTAATCTTAATCTCACCCACACCTTAATTATACCTGTCTACACGTCTGTAGTGCCCTTTTCAACACTGTACTGTGTTCCACTATATATTAATATATATTGTCTAGACATTTGCATTTATATAATTCTGTATCCTTACTGTATTTAATAGTAATTATTATTATTTTCTTTTTTCTAGACCTAGTCATATTTTTATAATTCTATATTAATATTATTTCAGGTTCGTTCTACTTTATTTTATTAGTTTACACGTCCGTGGTTACTGTGTTTTATTACTAATTCTACATTTCTATATTTATAACTCTTCATTTTCTTTGTATTTCTATATCAATATTTAATTTCATCAGTTCATTCTAATTTTTACAGTATTAGTATTTAACTCTATTTTAATATATTTGTATACACGTTTCGTGTCCCCTGTTCAATAATAATTGTATTTCTTTACAGCCTAAACATTTGCATTCTTTGGTATTTCTGTACCAATACTTAATTAATTTGATCAGTGCATTTAATTTTACAGTATTAATATTTAACTTCTTACTCGGTGTATTCCCATATTTTGGTCGCCCCTTACCCCCTCACACTCACCTGATCTCACCTCACCTCATCTCACCTCACCTCATCTCACCTCACCTCATCTCACACACCCGTGTACACGAGTGTGTGCCCTTCCCTCGCCCTCGCCTTAGCTTTGGTCTTTTCCACTCCTACCACCTCACCTCTCCTTGGTATTATCCCCCTCAAGGGTAGTTCTCACCGTCGAGATAATCCCCTAACCCCTTCTACCCCTATCTTTTCTCCCTCTTCCCCCAACCGATCCTAAACCTATACCCAACCACCTCACCTCTCCTTGGTAATTATCCCCCCCAAGGGTAGTTTCACCTACTAGATAATCCCCCCTTCCCTACTGACACTAACGCCTCCTACCCCCATCTTTTCTCCCTCCTCCCCCAACCGATCCTAAACCTATACCCTACCACCTCACCTCTCCTTGGCAATTATCCCCCCCAAGGGTAGTTTCACCTACTAGATAATCCCCCTTCCCTACTGACACTATCTTTTCTCCCTCCTCCCCCAACCGATCCTAAACCTTTACCCTATCGTTCCCTCACCCAAACCCCTACTTCCATTCTGTACATTTCGTACATCTCCCCCTAACCTCCTCAAATTGAAATTAATTAATTAATTATTAAATAAATAAATATATTAATAAATAAACTAATAAATTCATAAATTAATTATTAAATAAATTAACAAATAAATAAACTAACAAATGAATTAATAAATTATTAAATAAATTATTGAATAAATTATTAAATGAATTAATAAATAATTTGATATATTAATAAATAATTTGGTAAATTAATAAATAATTTGATAAATTAATAAATAATTTGATAAATTAATAAATAATTTGATAAATTAATAAATAATTTGATAAATTAATAAATAAATTAATAAATAATTTAATAAATTAATAAATAACGTGATAAATTAATAAATAATTTAATAAATTAATAAATAACTTGATAAATTAATAAATAATTTAATAAATTAATAAATAATTCAATACAATAATAAATAATTTATTAAATTGAGAAATAATTTAATATATTAATAAATAATTTAATAAATTAATAAATAACACCATGGCACCTCAACTAACCTGTTCTACCTGCTCTGGTACTTTCGGCCCTACTATTTTCGCGAACAGAGACGTCCTTGTTTGTAGATTTTGCAACTTACGAGAGGATAATTTGACCGACTTGAAGGCAGCACAACGCAAGATCGAGGCCTTGAGTGAGAAGTTGGAAACACTACAGGAATTCGTCACTCTCAACGTAGGAATGACATCGACGCCTACAGCACCCGTCGTCACAGCCCCCGTACAGACTGCCTCTACACCCTTACCTCCACCGGCACCACCAACTACACCATCTCCACGGGAGGAGTTCCGCGTTGTCAGGAACAACATTCGACCCACAAGGAACATTATACCCATCACTACGTGCCAGAACCGCTTCAAGATCCTGGCCCAAGACGACGATGAAGACGACACCGAGGCCAGGCTGGTTGGTGACTCCATGGTAAGGGGTCAACTCACCGAGTTTTGTGGCCGAGCACCCAAGTCGAGGAAGCGATTTTGCATCCCGGGTGGCGGCCTAGACGACGTGATTGACTCAGTGGACGAAGTGACAAGCCTGGCCCCCGACAACACCACGTACGTCATCCACGTTGGAACTAACGACGTATTGAAGACCAGATCGGAAGAGCTCCTCAACAAGTACCGACAGATGATTGCGAAGTTCAAGGAAAAGACGAACAACATCATACTTTCTGGAATCATCCCCCGCAGACAAGCAGACACCCGTTTCTTCAACACCGCTACTAGTATCAACCGACGACTTGCCAGCATCTGCAACGAGGAGAACGTCGATTTCGTCAACACATGGGACAAGTTTTATTTTGATGACTCGTTGTTCTCAGATGATGGTGTCCATCTGAATCAGGTAGGAGCAGCCCGTTTAGGACGTTTGCTAAACGACGCGGTCATCAACCATCGTACAAAAAACGGGACTGCCCAGGTACTTCAAGGTCAGGTAACGTAATACGAACAAACAGAATAACACGGGCAAACGTGCAGTTACCCAACCGAAATAGTCTAAAGGTTTTTTATGTTAACGCTCGCAGCATCCATAACAAATTCACAGATCTAGAGGAAATAACGCTCACAGAAAATTATGATATAATCGGCATTACAGAATCGTGGCTAAATACTGAAAATAGAGACTTCCTAGCAGAGTATAAAATTCCTGGCTATACAATATTTGAGAAAGGTCGAACTAATAAAAGGGGAGGCGGAGTACTATTATATATTAAAGATGACCTCAAACCGATCCTATTATCAAAGCCCCATATCGCTAACGTAGACACACTATATATACTCATTAGAAATAAATTCGGGATGAAACTTTTGTTAGCCTTATTATACAGACCCCCAGCTCAACCAGTACAAACTGACCGTGATATCTATGAACAAATTAACGAGATGAGTAACACGCAAGAGGCCGTAATTCTTGGCGATTTTAATTTACCAGTAACAAAGTGGGGAGAACCATTATCAGCTCACTATGGTCAAGACCTTTATACTAACTTACAAGAGAGCTCTCTTATCCAATTTGTTAATAGTCCAACTCGTGGAAACAACGTTCTTGACCTAGTATTTGCAACAAAAGAAGACTTGATAGCGAATATTAACGTGGGTGATGAGTTTACTAATAGCGACCACCGCATAATCACATTCAGTATAAATTTCAATAGAAGCGAAATAAATTACAGCTACGAAAAAATCCCCGACTTTAGAAAAGCTAATTTTCACCAACTCAGAGCGATACTAAAAGATACCGATTGGAAATGTCTGCGAGACACTATTAACATTAATACACAATGGAACTTTTTCACTAATGCGTACGCAAAAGCGGTCAAAGATAGCATACCGTTAAAAAACCGACGTTCAGCACAAAACTTAAAGCCCAAGTGGTGGAATAAAGAGATAGCCGACTGTTTACGCGCCAAAAAGAACGCCCATAATAGAGTAAAAATCACAGACGACAATAACGAGCGGGCCAAGTTTTCAGACTTACGAAGAAAAGCCAAAAAGTTAATCAAACAGAGTAAAAAGGCCATTGAAAAACACGTTGCAAATCAAAGTAAGACAAACCCGAAAGAGTTCTACAGTTATATCCGGCATAAGAAAGTACTCACGTCAACTATCGGACCACTACTTGATGAAAATGGGGACTTTACTACAGATGAAGAGCGAATGAGTGGTGTCCTTAACACTTTCTTTGCATCAGTCTTTACTACAGAAAACTCGAACGATATACCAGCAGTAACAACAGTCCAAAATGAAAATACCGAGGTATTAAGTAATATCAGCATAACTGAAAGTGACGTAATAAAATGTATTGATAAACTAAATGTAAATAAGTCACCTGGGCCAGACACGATCTCCCCTCGCGTATTAAAGGAAGCAAAAAGCGAAATAGTAAAACCTCTGACTCTGCTCTTTAACTATTCTTTACACACTGGAACAATACCTGACGAATGGAAACTCGCTAACGTAACACCAATATTTAAAAAAGGCAGCAAATCCCTACCTAGTAACTATCGCCCTATCAGCCTAACCTCGGTCGTATGCAAAATGCTAGAGACAATCATACGAGATAAACTTACAAATCACTTAGAGGAAAACAACTTACTTAGAGACACTCAACACGGTTTTCGTAATAAACGCTCTTGCCTAACGAACCTATTAGACTTTTTAAATGACATTTTCAATGAATATGATAAGAGTAAAGCAGTAGACATAATTTATCTAGATTTCCAAAAGGCCTTTGACAAAGTTCCCCATAAACGCTTAATATCTAAACTAAAATCACACAGAATCCAAGGCGATACCGTAAGATGGATAGAGAACTGGCTAAGAAACCGAAAACAACGCGTGGTAATAAATGGAAAATCTTCTAGTTGGACAGGCGTTACAAGCGGGGTGCCACAGGGGTCAGTTTTAGGGCCAATCCTATTCCTAGTTTACATTAACGACATAGACGAAGGCCTCTCATGTATAATATCGAAATTTGCTGATGACACCAAAATTGCAAATACAGTACTCACTATTGCGCAGACTAAAGAAATGCAAGATAATCTCGATAAATTGTCAAATTGGGCGAAAACTTGGCAAATGTCCTTCAATTCAGATAAATGTAAAGTGCTCCACATCGGACATCATAACGTAGCGGCAAACTACTCGTTAAATGGTAAGCAACTTAAAAGCGTGGATCGAGAGACAGACTTAGGGGTAACAGTATCAAGTAACCTAAAACCCAGTCAGCAGTGTACGGAAGTAATTAAGAAAGCAAATAAAACTATCGGCTTTATCGGCAGAGCATTCGAGTATAAATCTAAAGACACAATCCTCACTTTGTATAATTCCTTGGTCCGTCCCCTTATGGAGTATTGTGTTCAAGCCTGGTGCCCGTATTACCAGAAAGATATAGCAAAATTGGAACGAGTCCAACGTAGAGTTACTAAAATGATACCAAGTCTGAGAAATAAAACGTATGATGAGCGGCTAAGCGAACTAAATCTATTCCCATTGATACAACGTAGACTGAGAGGTGACTTAATCCAGGTATTTAAAATAATCAAAGGCATTGATAATATGGACTGCAACAAATATTTCACTATTGATCAATCAAACTACACGAGAGGAAACGGCTGCAAAATCATAGGCAAATCTTTTAATTCGCACGAATCCAAGAATTTCTTTTTTAACCGAGTCGTCAACTTATGGAATGGGCTTCCCCGTAACGTAATTGACTGTAACACCGTAGACAGCTTCAAACGTCGCTTAGATAAACACCTTGCGTCTAATCCCCGACTTACAATGTTTACTAATGAATAATTTTTGCCCATTACAGGTGGCAAGTTAGCCAAATTTCACCTACTTTCTATCTTTCCTATAAAAAAATTTCCTTGTGGAGTATTTCTGCCAACCCCACAAGGTTCCCATTCCTGACTTTATTTCCTGTACGGCTCAGGCCGGAGGGAGTGGAGGGTGGGAGAGAGCCTTCTACTTTGCTATCCTTACCTACGACTATCACTGGGGAGTAATTCATTCTCTACCAGTAACCTTCTAATCGGGTCACCTCGTTTGGACCGTAAGGTCTGTTGTGGTCTGTGTTTCTATGTAACTCTATGTAACTCTCTCTCTCTCTTGCATCCCTTTTCTCCCTCCCCTTCAATACATTCCCTTTCTACCTCCCCTCCTCTCCCTTTTCTCCTCTCCTCTCCTTCCCCATTTTTCTCTCCCCCTTTCCTTCCCCCTTGCACACACACACACACACACACACACACACACCTGGCTTAGGAAGACACCTGGCCTTAACATCACAACCTAAATTACTTCGTGCTCCCCCGACCTTTCTCTCTCTCTCTCTCTCTCTCTCTCTCTCTCTCTCTCTCTCTCTCTCTCTCTCTCTCTCAAAACCTAAATTACTTCTGTGCACCCCCGACCTTTCTCTCTCTCTCTCTCTCTCTCTCTCTCTCTCTCAACCTAAATTACTTCTGTGCACCTCCAACCTTTCTCTCACTCTCTCTCTCTCTCTCTCTCTCTCTCTCTCTCTCTCTCTCTCAACCTAAATTACTTCTGTGCACCTCCAACCTTTCTCTCTCTCTCTCTCTCTCTCTCTCTCTCTCTCTCTCTCTCTCTCTCTCTCAACCTAAATTACTTCTGTGCACCTCCAACCTTTCTCTCTCTCTCTCTCTCTCTCTCTCTCTCCTCTCTCTCTCTCTCTCTCTCTCTAAAAGGTAACATAAGACCTCTCCTTTTGTTTGTATTGAATGGGTTGTTTGTTGTGGTCGTTCCTCAGCTGACCTTATCAACAACAATAACAACAACAACAACAATAACAACAACAACAATAACAACATCAACAATAACGAAGCTAACATTTGTTCTACCACCATAATTAAACCCTCCCTTCCTTCCTTCCTTCCTCCCTCCCTCCCTCCATCTCTCTCTCTAACTCTCATTTGGGTACTTGAACACACACACACACAAACACACACCGAAGCTGTCAGTACACACACACACACACATGCCAAAGCTGTCAGTACACACACACACACACACCAAATCTGTCAGTACACACACACACACACACACACACACACACCAAATCTGTCAGTACACACACACACACACACACACACACATACACACACACACACATGCCAAAGCTGTCAATACACGCACACACACACACACACACACACAACATTAACAGCATGCAAAATAATCATACCACTATCTTGTAAGTGATTCTTCCTTCATTATAAACTTGCAAAACTTTGTGTGCAACAGTTTTGAATAATATATGTCATCGAGTAATCAGGCGTAAGTTTTTGTCATATCTTTGTATCGTGTCTAACCTAACGTGGGCCATTTTTAACCTCCCCCCTCAAAAAAAAAAAAAAAAAAAAAATAATAATAATAATAATAATAATAATAATAATAATAATAATAATAATAAAAAAATAAATAAAATAAGGTCCTATGGGAGTACTTAATTTCCTTTTGCATCCAGACTTTTAGCAATATCTTATCGAACCTAACCTAACCTAACCTAACTCAGCAGTACGAATCAATCCTCCTCCTCTAACCTAACCAGACCTAACCTAACCCAAGAATACGAATCATGTCTCCTTTTCTAACTTAACCAGACCTAATGAAACCCAATTCTCCTCCTCTAACTTAACCAGACCTAACCTAACCCAACAATACGAACCGGTTTAACTCTGCTCTTGTAATCTAACTAGACCTAACCTAACCCAACAATACGAATCAACCTTCCTAATTTAATCTAACCTAACCCAACAATACGAATCAATCCTCCTCCTCTAACCTAAACCAGACCTAACCTAACCTAACCCAACAATACGAATCAACCTTCCTCATCTAACCTAACCAGACCTAACCTAACCCAACTCTCCTAACCCAACAATACGAATCAATCCTCCTCCTCTAACCTAACCCAACAATACGAATCAATCCTCCTCCTCTAACCTAAACCAGACCTAACCTAACCTAACCCAACAAAACGAATCAACCTTCCTCATCTAACCTAACCAGACCTAACCTAGCCCAACTCTGCTCTAACTTAACAAGACCTAACCTAACCCAACAATACGAATCAACCTTCCTCATCTAACCTAACCCAACCCAACCCAACTTTTCTCCTCCTCCTCCTCCTCCTCCTCGTCTTCCTCGTGGTTGTGAGAGATTTGATTTACCTGTTTTGGAACCAGACTTGCACCACTCTCATGTCGAGCCCTAGAGTCTGTGAGAGTTGCTCCCTAACGTGGCGGGCAGGCTTGGGGGATTCTTTGTACGCCTGCTTCAGTTGGTCCAGTTGGCGAGCAGAGATGGTGGTGCGTGGTCGCTTGCTTGTCACGTCTCCTTCTGCGCAAGTTGTACACCCAGCCCGCGCATCATCGACATCATCATCATCATCATACCATGTGGGGTGCCAACGTCGTGAGAGGAGTAGGGGAGATATGAAAGGAAAATAAATAAATAAATAAATAAATTGATATGGAATGTATGATGGGGCTTTTGTTGTTGTTTGGGTATGGTGTTGTTGTTGTTGTTGTTGTGGTGATGTTGGTGTTTGTTTGTTTGTTTGTTTGTTGTTTGTGGTGGTGGTGGTGTTTGTTTGTTTGTTTGTGGAGGTGGTGGTTGTTATTTTTTGGTTGTTGTGGTGGTGGTAGTGGTGGTGTTTGTTTGTTTGTTTGTTGTTGTTGTTTTGTTTGTTGTTGTTGTGTTTGTGTTTGTTTGTTGTTGTTGTGGTGTTTGTTTGTTGTTGTGGTGTTTGTTTGTTTGTTGTTGTGGTGTTTGTTTGTTGTTCTGGTGGTGTTTGTTTGTTGTTGTTGTTTGTTTGTTTGTTGTTGTGGTGTTTGTTTGTTGTTGTGGAGGTGTTTGTTTGTTGTTGTTCTGGTGGTGTTTGTTGTTGTTGTGTTTGTGTTTGTTTGTTCGTTTGTTATTTTTTTGTGGTGGTAGTGTTTGTTCGTTTATTGTTTGTTATGGTGGTGTTTGTTTGTTTGTTTGTTGTCTTTGTATTATGAGAAAAGTAATAATAACTAATAGGAATGAGTCTAGGGATACTTAGTTAGTTAGTTAGTTAGTTAATTAGTTAGTTAGTTAGTTTTACATTACGGTACTGAAATTTGATGATTGGTTTGTAAATAATAATAATAATATATATATAGTATGTGTCAATGACGAGGTTGCATGAATGAATAAATAAAATAAATAAATAACAGATCAATTCACGAAAAAAAAAGTAGGTAGAAAGACCAAGATGAAAATTATATATAGTTTACGTTTATATAATTAAAATAATGATGATAAAAAGAATATGTGACTAGGAGGCCACAAAGTTGGTTGTCAAAAAAAAAAAAAAAAAAAATTGCGTTTACCGAACCAAAGAAAACGAAATAATTATTGTACTGTATCAATCAACGATAAAAATAAATAAATAAATAAATAAATACGATAACTAATAACGAAGGGGGGGGGGTTGAAGTCTACTACTACTACTACTACTACTACTACTACTTCTACTACTACTACTACTACTACTACTACTACTACTACTACTACTTAGCCACTCGAATAATGATTAATCTTACACACACACACACACACAAACACACACACACAAAATATATATGTTGCAAGATGACTATTATCATTTGATCAATTTATTAAACATATTTTTTAATTTATTTACGAAGGCATTGCAAGGGTGACTCAGTGACAAGGAAGGCTCATTGCAACGTGCGTGACAGATTGCTTCGTTCGTTGCACAGGCAGGTTGCAAGAATAAGTTATTGCAGGTTTGGGTAATATTATATAATGTGAATATTTAAATTAAGACACAATCAGAATATTCAATCACTCAGCCAGTCACTCAGTCATGCAACAATAACAAATAATAACTACAATAACAACAACAATAGCGGGAAGAGATAGGGTTGCCAATTAAATGTTATTCGTGTTATTTAAAGGCCGATATTGCCGTATTACGTTGAGGGGGGGAGTGGAGGGAAGGAGGGAGGGAGAAACGGTTGAGAGCGTCGGTTGGAGGGAAAATTTCAAAACACCGAGAGAACTTTTGAAATTATCGATCATGCAGTGGATATTATTTTTAAAAGAGGAGGAGGAGGAGGAAGAAGAGAAGGTGGAAGAGGAGAAAGAGGAGGTGGAGGAGGAGGTGGAAAAAGAGATGGAATAGGTGGAAGAGGAGGTGGAAGAGGAGAAAGAGGAGGAGGAGGTGGAAAAAGAGATGGAATAGGTGGAAGAGGAGGTGGAAAAGGTGGAAGAGGAGAAAGAGGAGGAGGAGGTGGAAAAGAGATGGAATAGGTGGAAGAGGATGTGGAAAAGGTGGATGATGATGATGATGAGGAGGAGGTGGTGGAAAAAAGAGATGGAATGGGTGGAAGAGGAGGTGGAAAAGGTGGATGATGAGGAAGAGGTGGAAGAGGAGGAGGAAGAAAAATATTGCATTACAGGAACAAGTGAGAGAATTAAGAGTAGGAGAAGGAATTGAAAGAAATGGAGAAAGAGGAGGAGAAGAAGAAGGAAGAGGAGGAGGAGGAGAAGAAGGAAGAGAAAAAGGAGAAAAGGAAATCGAAAAAGGAAGAAGAGAAAGAGGAAAGGAAGAAGAGAAAGAGGAAGAGGTGAAGAAGAAGAGAAGTGAAGAGGAAGAAGATAAAGTGAAGAGGAAGAGGTGAAGAAGAAGAGAAAGTGAAGAGGAAGAAATGGAAGAAGAGAAAGTGAAGAGGAAGAAGAGAAAGTGAAGAGGAAGAAATGGAAGAGGAAAAGGAAGAAGAGAAAGAGGAAAAGGAAGAAGAGAAAGAGGAAGAGGTGAAGAAGAAGAGAAAGTGAAGAGGTGAAGAAGAAAAGAAAGTGAAGAGGAAGTGAAGAGGAAGAGGAGAAAGAGGAAGAAGAGAAAGTGAAGAGGAAGAAATGGAAGAGGAGAAAGAAGAAGAAGAGGAGGTATTTTAAACTACTGTATAAAACAAGCCACATTGACATACACTCTTTATACAGGAAATAAATACAGACTATATATTTACACACCAAATGCCGCTCTATACTTTTTTCTCTCTCTCTATATATATATACTTTTTTTTCTCTCTATATATATAAAAGGAAGGGATTGTATGACAGAAATAAATATATACCATACCGGAATAATAATAATAACAAACACGTGCATTTTATTTACGGTATGTATATATGTATTTTTTTATTTATATTTTTTTTTATACGCGGGAAAAAAAAAACAAATGCATTCTATTTACATATGCTTGTAAATATATATATATATATTTTTTTTTTTACGCGGGAAACAAACACGTGCATTCTATTAATATATATATATATCATTTTTTTTTACGCGGGAAATAAATAAATACATTCTATTTATATTTTATACACCTATACTCTCGCCATTTTATTATTATTATTATTATTATTATTATTATTATTCCGCCGCGGACGTTAGCGCTTTAGTTAATTAGTTAGCATTTAGCGCCATCTATTGACAGACATTTGAAGAGGGTATAGTACTCATTGATTCGACACCTTTTTTACACTTATTGATTCGACATCTTTTTTCACTCTGATGATTCGACACTTTTTTCACTCATTGATGATTCGACAAGAGAGTTTCGAGCATGTCTGGTTCTTGTTCAAAATAATAACACTCCCTCCCCTCGTTAGTGGTATATTTGGAAGAGAGAGAGAGAGAGAGAGAGAGAGAGAGAGAGAGAGAGAGAGAGAGACTAATACAGTGTTACCAATTAGGAGGAGTCTGTTTCGTGGTGTAGGTTAAAGGAAGAGGAAAAGGAAGAGAAGAAGAGGAAGAGGAAGCGGAGAAGAGGAAAAGGAAGAGAAGGAAGAAGAGAAAGAGAAGAAAGAGGAAAGGGAAGAAAAGGAAGAAGAGAAAAAGGAAGAGAAGAAGAGGAAAAGGAATAGGAAGATGAGAAGAGGAAAAGGAAAAGGAAGAGGAGAAGAGGAAAAGGAAAATGAATAGGAAGATGAGAAGAGAAAAAGGAAGAGAAGGAGAGGAAAAGGAAGAGAAGGAATAGGAGAAAGAGAAAAAGAAAGAGAAGAAGAGGAAGAAGAAGAAGAGAGGAAGAGGAAAAATCACCATCCAGCCTTCAATTTATTCACCAACAACTTAGTTAATCTCGTCTTTTTTATTTTTTATTATTTTTTTCCCATTTAACACAGACCTCCCCTCCCCCCCCCCAAAAAAAAAATATATATATTATTATTATTATTATTATTATTAGTTCGTTTGGTAATGAATAATAAAATACTACTACCACCACCACCACCACTACTACTACTACCACTGCCAACCACCACTACTACTACCACTGCCAACCACTACTACTACTATCACCACTGCCAACCACCACTACAACCACTGCCAACCACCACACTACTACCACCACTGCCAACCACCACTACTACTACCACTGCCAACCACCACTACTACTACCACTGCCAACCACCACTACTACTACCACTGCCAACCACTACTACTACTACCACTGTCAACCACCACTACTGAATACCATCCCTCCCAACCATAACTACCACTACCACCACCACCACCACCACTACTACTACCACCACCACTACTACCATCATCATCAAAACCAAAACTACCACTATCACCACTACCACAACTACCACCACCACTAAACCTATCTGCCTACCTACCTACCTATATTTTCATTGCTCATATCTGCCTAAACCACACACACACACACACACACACACACACACACACACACACACACACCACACACACACACACACACACACATTCAATAATATATTTTTTTCTTTCAATATTATCTTCGAAAAAAAAAAAAAAAAAAAAAATGAGAGGTCCAAAATCAAAATATCAAAATGTCAAAAATCGTACGACACACCAAAATAAAAAAACATGTACAGTCAGGGTGAAAAGTTCTGAACCCACCAGGCGAATGAAAGTGAAAAGCATTTGAATGAAACTTAAGATGTTAACCTGGACTTTTGACCGTGACTGTACCATGCAGACAATTTATATATAGTAAATTATTATTATACTAGCTACCATTATTATCCTAACCCCCTTACTTACTACCATACCTACCATTACCATCCATAATAATCTTACTACCATACCTACCATTACCATTAAAACCTTACCACCATACTACCATTAACTACCATTATTATCCTAACCCCCTTACTTACTACCATACCTACCATTACCATCCATAATAACCTTCCTACCATAACTACCATTAACAACCATTAAAACCTTCCTACCTTAACTACCATAACTACATCAGTATCCTTCCCTTTACTACCATACCTACCATTACCATTATAACCTTACTACCATTAACTACCATTATTATCCTACCCCCTTACTTACTACCATACCTACCATTACCATCCATAATAACCTTACTACCATAACTACCATAACTACATCAGTATCCTCCCCTTACTACCTACCATACCTACCATTACTAACCATAATAACCTTACTACCATACTACCATAACTACATCAGTATCCTCCCTTTACTACCATACCTACCATTACCATCACAACCTAACTAACTAACTAACTAATATCAACACTAACTAACTAACTAATATCTAGACTAACTAACTAATATCTACACTAACTAACAAACTAATATCTACACTAACTAACTAACTAACACCTACACTAACTAACTAACACTTACACTAACTAACACCTGCACCAACTAACTAACTAACTAACACATACACTAACTAACTAACACCTACACAAACTAACAAACTAACTAACTAACATCTACACTAACAAGAGAAGATTTAGATGCACAGTTTTCGATGTGTACAGTTACACTCACTATTCCCGATACACTTCTGGCATCACTCACGTATCTATAGTTATTTTATTTATAGACAAAATTGAATCCATCTCAATTAATATTTTTCGGTGGTAATATATATTTGTAATTTGGTTACTTGTTTAGATTATGTTTTAGACCTACGCATGATAATAATAAAATAATAATAATAATAATAATAATAATAATAATAATATGAAGAAGAAGAAGGAGGAGGATAATAATAATAATAATAATAATAATAATAATAATATGAAGAAGAAGGAGGAGGAGGATAATAATAATAATAATAATAATAATAATAATAATATGAAGAAGAAGAAGAAGGAGGAGGATAATAATAATAATAATAATAATAATAATTATATGAAGAAGAAGAAGAAAGAGGAGGAGGAGGATAATAATAATAATAATAATAATAATAATAATAATATGAAGAAGAAGAAAGAGGAGGATAATAATAATAATAATAATAATATGAAGAAGAAGAAGAAGAAGAAGAAAGAGGAGGATAATAATAATAATAATAATAATAATAATAATAATAAAAGTTAAGAAAAATTATAGCCTGGTCATATAATTTAATAAATATATGTGAATTTATTCTTAATAGTCACAGAGGATTAAAATAAGATCAACATAATTAAAAAAGATATATATATATATATATATATATATATATATATATATATATATATATATATATATATATATATATATATATATATATATATATATATATATTCATTCATAAGCAAACCCAATTCAGCAAAATTAGAAAATACAAAATAATAATAAAAATAAATAACAATAAAAATAATACAAAATATTAATACAAAATAATCATACAATCCACATGATTTTTCTAAGTAATTTAGAGTCACGATTTCTAAGTATCTAATTTTCTAAGTAATTAAGTGTCTAATCTCTAGAAGTCAAGTTTTCTAAGTATCTAATTTTCTAAGTAATTTAGTGTCTAATATTCTCTCAAGTTTTCTAAGTATCTAATTTTCTAAGTTATTAAGTGTCTAATATTCTCACTAAGTCACGTTTTCTAAGTATCTAATTTTCTAAGTTATTAAGTGTCTCATATTCTCTCAAGTTTTCTTAGTGTCTAATATTCTCTATAAGTCAAGTTTTCTAAGTGTCTAATTTTCTAAGTAATTATGTGTCTAATATTATCTAAGTCACTACAGTAATAAGTGTGTTCTAAGTTTGTCTAAGTTGGTCTTATGTTTGTTTGTCTAAGGTGTTTTTTTGTTTGTCGAAGTTGGTTTTATGTTTTTTGTTTTTTTGTCTAAATTGGTTTTATGTCTGTTTGTTTGTCTAAGTTGGCTTTATGTTTGTTTGTTTGTTTGTCTAAGGTGGTTTTATGTTTGTTTGTTTGTTTGTTTGTTTGTCTAAGGTGGTTTTATGTTTGTATGTCTGTTTGTCTAAGTTAGTTTTATGTATGTGTGTTTGTCTAAGGTGGTTTTATATTTGTTTGTTTGTTTGTCTAAGCTGGTTTTATGTTTGTTTTTCTAAGGTGGTTTTATGTTTGTTTGTTTGTTTTTCTAAGGTGGTTTTATGTGTGTTTGTTTGTTTGTCTAAGGTGGTTTTATATATATGTTAGTTTTCTATCAAGGTTCTCTAGGTGATTAGGTCTCTGTGATTAGTAAGTGTGATTGGTGTGTGTTAATTAGCTCTGTCTAGGTGATTAGATGTCTAGAATAGTTATATCTGTGATTAGTAAGTATGATTGGTGTGTGTTGATTAGGTCTGTAGGTGATTAGGTGACCAGAATAGTGGTTTCTGATTAGTAAAGTATGATTGGTGTGTGTTGATTAGGTTTCTAGGTGATTAGTATAACAGTGATTGGTGTGTGTTGATTAGGTGTCTAGAATAGTTGTATCTGATTAGTTTGTTGATTAGGTTTCTAGGTGATTAGATGTACCTGTGATTAGTATAAGAGTGATTGGTGTGTGTTGATTAGGTGTCTAGAATAGTTGTATCTATGATTAGTTTGTTGATTAGGTTTCTAGGTGATTAGGTGTACCTGTGATTAGTATAAGAGTGATTGGTGTGTGTTGGGTTTGTTGATTAGAGTTCCATTCGGTCTTAGAAGTCAGCTAATCAATGAATGGACCAGAAGGCAGAAGTTTGAAATGAAAAAGGAGTGAAGGAGGGAGGGATGGAAAGAGGAAAGAGAGAGGAGGGGAGAGAGAGGAGGGAGGGGGGAAGGGAGGAGAGGAAGGAAGGGAGGGAGAGAAAGAGGAAGGAGAGGAGTGGAATGAAAGAGGGAGGAAGGAGAGAGGAGAGGAATGAAAGAGGGAGAGAGGAGAGGAATGGTAGTCGGGAGAGAGGGAGGGAGGGAGAGAAAGATTAAGGGGAGGAAGGAGAGAGGAGGGGAGTAGAAGAAGATATGGCATAGGAAGGAATGAGAGAGGGAGGAAGGAGAGAGGAGGGGAGTGGAAGAAGGGATGGGATAGGAAGGGAGAGATGAGAGAGAGAGAGAGAGAGAGAGAGAGAGAGAGAGAGAGAGAGAGAGAGAGAGAGAGAGAGAGAGAGAGAGAGAGAGAGACAGAGACAGAGAGAGAAGGACGAAAAGAAGACACACAGTCATCAATACGGACCTATATACATACATACATACATACATACATACATAACTATACTGAATGGTAAACAACAACAACAAACAACAACAACAACAACACTATATTTCCCCATGCAATATTATATAACAACAACAAACAATATTATAATTATGCATACTATGAAAATTCGTCTTGCATATCATTATAATTATCTATAGTATCATTTTTATTACTTCTATAATGTATGTATCTATTTTTCTATGTATCTATCTATCTATGTATGTATTTTGTATCTATGTATTATGTGTCTATCTATTTGTGTATCTATCTATCTATGTATCTATCTATCTATGTATTTTGTATCTATCTATCTATGTATGTATTTTGTATCTATGTATCTATGTATTATGTGTCTATCTATTTATGTATCTATCTATCTATGTATTTTGTATCTATGTATCTATGTATTATGTGTCTATCTATCTATGTATCTATCTATCTATGTATTTTTATTATGTAGTGCTGTTTTTTCTTATGCCCTCTAGTGTATGTATGTATGTATGTATGTATATATTGTTAGTTAGTTAGTTAGTTATATGTGTATCTATCTATTTTACTTTCTATATATAGGTCTATCTAACTATATACTCGATTTAATAACTCCTATATTTTACTAACATAACATCATCATCATCACTACTACTACTATCACCACCATTACTATCACCACCACCACTACCACCACCACTACTACCACCACCACCACCACCACCACTACTATCACCACCACCACCACTACCAACACCACCACCACTATTACCAACACCACCACCACTACCACCACCACCACCACCACCACCACCACCACTACTACTATCACCACCACTACCAACATCACCACCACCACTACTACTATCACCACCACCACTATCACCACTACCACCACTATATTTCCTGCCCCGACCCCTCTTGCCTTAATAGGATGGGGGGGGGGTAATGGGGAAAGGATGGGTAGGATGGGAATGTAGGAAATAATAAGGAAGAGAGAGAGAGGAGGAGAGAGAGAGAGAGAGAGAGAGAGAGGGGTACAAATGGAGAGAGAGAGAGAGGTATAAATGGAGAGAGAGAGAGAGAGAGAGATAGAGGTACAAATGAGAGAGAGAGAGAGAGAGAGAGAGAGAGAGAGAGAGAGAGAGAGAGAGAGAGACGTGGAGGAGGAGGGAGGAGGTAGGAATGAGAGTCAAACCGACCACTTGTAATTGGGTCAGGTTAATTAAGGTTGTAAGCTACTGACAAGGAATTGGAAGGCCCTAATTCCTACAAACTGTGCCAAAGGGTATTATTACAATTACCGATAAAACCACGGAAAACTTAATGAGGAAGGAACCCAGTACACACATTTACCAGTTGATATTTAAATTTATATATATATAATATATATATATATATATATATATATATATATATATATATATATAATATATATATATATATATATATATATATATATATATATATTATGGAGTAGAGATACCGTAGTTCATAAACGTATTAATATTATTTTTTTCAAGAATCTTTTATATTCTCTATTATTATTATTATTATTATTTTTCTTTTCTTTTTAAGCAGCCTGTTTATGCTCTATTATTATTATATTATTATTTTTCTTTTTTAAGGAGCTTGTGTATTCTCTATTATTATTATTATTATTTTTTTTTTTTTTTTTTTTTTTTTTTCAGCATCCTGTGTTACTACTCTTTATCTTGTGGAACAGTTTGGAGGAATCAGTAACACACCTAATGCATCAAGTTAGTCACGTTCTCTGGGTGTGTTGTGTGTTGTGGTGTGTTCTATAGAGGAGGGCAGAATATTATGAATTATTTTTATGTGGGTCGGGTCGGGTCGGGTCGGGTCTAGTGTGAGGCTGGGTGGGGTCGAGTCTAGTGTGGGCGGGTCTGGTCGGGTCGGGTCGGGTCGGGTGTAGTGTGGGGCTGGGTGGGGTCGGGTCTAGTGTGGGTCGGGTCTGGTCGGGTCGGGTCGGGTTGGGTCTAGTGTGGGCTGGGCGTTGCGGGGCGTGGTTGTACAAAAAAAAAAAAATCTAATATGTAGGCGTGGGGGGCAGAGGAGGAGGGGTGTTGTGGGGGGCAGGGGGGGGGCAGGGGGCAGGGGGCAGACACCAACCACCACCACCACCACCACCACCACCACTACTACTAACCAAACACCACCACCAATCACCACCATCACCATCAATCACCATCACCATCACCACCACCACCAATAACATACCTGTTCTGAAACCACACCTGCACCACCCTCATGTCGAGCCCCGTGTCGTGCGCCAGTTGCTCGCGTACGTGCCGTGGGGGCTTGGCACTCCTGCTGTAGGCCGCCTTCAGTTTGTCCAGCTGGCGGGCCGTGATGGTAGTACGAGGTCTCTTCCCACCCAGCTGATCCTCCTCTGTAATATCCCAACCCACTCCATCACCACCCGCCGAGCCCACCACTACTGCTGCATATGTGTGTTGGTTTATTTATTTATTATCTAGAGAGCTGCATTAATGAATCACCAGTCGATCCATATGCCTTATTATCATAGTTATACACCTCACGCCTCGCCTCGCCTTGCCTCGCCCCCCTGCCTGCCTGCCTGCCTTGTCCTACCTGCCTACCTGCCTCAAAACATTACCACACTCCCCCTTCCTACCCTCACCACACCACACAACACGTCCTGCCCCCTGCCTGCCATGTCCTTCCTTCCTTCCTGCCTACCTGCCTGCCTCAAACTACCACACGCCCCGTTCCTGCCCTCACCACTCCACACCACACCACACCACACCACCACACCACACGTCCTACCCCTCCCTGCCTCGTCCTTCCTTCCTTCCTTCCTTCCTACACCTGCAAGTCCTATACCCTAATCCTGTCACCACACCTATCCTAAATCATCACCAAAACTCACCACCACCACCACATCGTCCTATACGTCGCCATTCATTATATTCACCACCTCGTCCATCACCACCACCACCAAAACTCACCACCAACACCTGCATCACCAACACATCACCACACCTTTCGTTCGATCCTCCCTCGTATGTGTGTGTGTGTGTGTGTGTGTGTGTGTGTGTCATTTCAAGGTAATTTCTATACGTTTTCAATAGTATACGATCGTCGTGTTTTCTATTATTCGTTTATCATTTAATTAGTTTTTTTAGTTTTTTTTTTTTTTAGTGGGAAGGTCTGGGTTTATTTTCATTTTCATTTTTTTGTTTTTTTCAGAAGCAAACATTGATTGATTCAGGGAGACTAATATTATTGTTGTTGTTGTTGTTGTTGTTGTGGTTGTTGACGGATGATTGTAGGTAATATAACTGATTCCTCAAACTGTTCCAATTTATATATATATAGAAAGAGAGATAGATAAGCAAACACTGCTAATAATTATCTGTTTTGTTGCTTCACTTTATACACCATAGAGTAAGTAGGACCTTTATTATCATTTCCACGCACCAAGGGACACTTTCCAAAATTTACCACCCAAAAAATAGTGAAATTATAACTTATGGAATGAACCAAAAAAAAAAAAAAAAAAAAAAAAAAAATAATAATAATAATAATAATAATAATAATAATAATAATGGTGTTCTTACAAGAATTCTTCAGGAGGATATAATTGTTAACTTGATCTTACCCCTCGAAAATGTTTGTAAAAAAAAAAAAAAAAAAAAAAAAAAAAATAATAATAATAATAATAATAATAATAATAATACTGGGAACGTTTAAAATCCTTCAAACTTTCGTATCATATTTCCTAGTTTGGAGGAATCGGTAGTCTCCAATTCGATGACAAAAACCAATCCCCCCCTTCCCCCCCCCTCCCTCCAACCCCCCCCCCCCTCTTATGTATAGGTCACTGTGGGGCATGCGGGGCGGGGGGTGTAGCGAGGCGGGGCGGGAGGGGGGGGGCGGGGTGGAGTGGGGGAGGGGATGCAAGGCTAGGGGGAAGAGAGGGGTAGGATGGGGGGTGGTGGGGGTGGTGGTGGTAGAGAGACAACTAAGCCCAAAACTTTTTTTTTTTTTTTTTTTTTTTGAAGGGGGGAGGTGTTTACTTACCCCCTATTCTCCCCTACCTGAACCTCCCCCTTTCCTTTTCCTCCCCCCCTATTCTCCCCTACCTGAACCTCCCCCTCCTTTTCCTCCCCCACTATTCTCCCCTATCTGAACCTCCCCCCCCCCCTTCCTGATACACCCATTCTCCTTGCACCTCCTTCTACTCATCCTACACCTATACTCATCCTCAATCCTCATCCTCAATCCTCCTACTCCTATACTCATCCTCAATCCTCATCCACTTGCCTCTTACTCAATCCTCCTCCACCTCCCTCTTCCCCCCCCCCCTACCCTTCCAATTCAATTATACGCTTCCTCCCATCTTCCCTCCTTTCTATGCCTCTCTCTCTCTCTCCTTTCTATCTCTCCCTCTCTTTCTCTCCTTTCTCTCCCTCCCTCTCTCTCTCTCTCTCTCTCTCTCTCCCTTTCTATTCCTCTCTCTCTCTATCCCTCTCTCTCTCTCCTTTCTATCCCTCTCTCTCTCTCTCCTTTCTATGCCTCTCTCTCTCTCTTTCCTTTCTATCCCTCCCTCTCTCTCTTTCCTTTCTATCCCTCCCTCTCTCTCTTTTCTGTCCCTCCCTCTCTCTCTCTCTCTCATTTCTATCCCTCTCTCTCTCCTTTCTATCTCTCTCTCTCTCCTTTCTATCCCTCCCTCCCTCTCTCTCCCTTTCTATCTCTCCCTCTCTCTCCTTTCTATCTATCTATCTATATATCTTTTTATCTATCTATCTATCTATCTCTCTGTCTCAGTTCTCAATACCACCACCAACACCACCAACACCACCACCACGCATGCACAAAAGAACAACAACAACAACAACAACAACAACAACAACAACAATAATAATAATAATAAACAAACACCTCTCAACATACATAATAACCTTAACTATAAGATAAGAATGATAACCAACCAACTAACCAACTAACCAACCAACCAACCAACCAATCACACACGTGTCTCAAATAAAAGAATTAAAAGGAAAATGGATCTTGTAACTTGAGGAAATAGTAATGAGAGTTGAGTTGGGGGGCGGCGGGGGGGGGGGGGGGCAGGAGGAAAGGGGGGAAGGGGGGGAGGGGGAGGGGGGGTAAGATAGAGAGGTGCTTGGGTTTGTTTTCATTAAGTAATACCGAGGAGTTTTTTTTTTTTTTATGTTATTTTTAATTTTTATATATATTTGGTTTTTAATTTATTTTTATATATTTTTTTATTTATTATTATTTTATTTTTTTGGTGGGAGGGAAAAGCGACACACACACACACACACACAATATAAAAGGGAAGGAATTGTATACTGCACAGTCAAGGAAGGAAGAAATAAATAAATAATAATAATAATAATAATAAAATAGATAGTTACTACACCCACATAGAATAAAAATATACACACATAGAGAAGAATACATACCGAATATTATACACATAGAAGGATAATACACACCGAATATTATACATACACATAGAAGAATAATACACACCAAATATATACACACATAGAGAAGAATAATACACCCAAAATATACAGACACAGATAAAAATACACACATACAAGAATACACACCAAACATAACTATACACACATAGAGAAAGATATACACCAAAAATATACACACACAGAGAAAAATACACACATACAAGAAGAATACACACCAAACATAATTATACACACATAGAGAAAGATACACACACACACACACACACACACACAAAACAAAACATACAAACAAACACACACAAAAGAAAACATACAAACAAACATACATACATACATACAGCAAGCAACAAGAATAGTCATAAAAGCCAATATTGTGCAAAATAAAAAAAATTTGCAAAAAAAAAATGTTGCAGCAAAAAAAAAAAATATGTTGCAAAAAAAAAAATATATATTACCAAAGCGAAGGAGAAAAATTAGGCAAGGTGTTTTTATATGATGTCATGGGTGAATTGGAGGCTCCTGATTCCTCCTAACTGTGCCAGAAAACAACCAACCAACCAACCAATCATGAAGAAGTTATGTGCGTCATTTTAAACGAGGGGTATGGGTATCCCTCTTGCTTGTCTGTCTGTCTGTTTGTTTGTTGGTTCGTTAATACGTTAACTCAAAAACTTATCGACGGATTTTGATTAACTTAAAGAAACGATTAACCACGATGAAACCTAAAGTGATTAAAATTTCGTGGATCCAGGTCAAATATGAAGGTCAGAAATGAATATAACTTAAATCGCATTGGAAAAATGTTAGTGAAAATGGGTTGAATTTATCATACGGTCGCCATCCATTTTTTTTTTTTTTCTTCATGGCTTAGTTTGTATATATATATATAGTTTGTAAATATATATATATTTGTGCATAAAATAATTATTGTAAATACTGATTACTAGTTAGAGGAAGTGGTTAGTGTAATTTTTAAGGCATTCAAGATTACTTAGACAAACAAACATAAACAAACATACATACATACATACATGCAGACAAACATACAGATACAGACAGACAAACAAAACACAGGTGTCAAAATCTAAGCAAACAAACACGCAAACCACAATATCATTCTTTATCAACAATAATATACATACATACATACATACATACATACATACATACATACATAGAAACTCATATTATTCTCTCTCTCTCTCTCTCTCTCTCTCTCTCTCTCTCTCTCTCTCTCTCTCTCTCTCTCTCTCTCTCTCTCTCTCTCTCTCTCTCTCTCTCTCTCTCTCTCTCTCTCTCTCTCTCCATATGTTATTACCTCGTGATAGCCAGGGATAATATTAATGTACACTCACACACACACACACACACACACACACACACACACACACACACACACACACACACACACACACACACACACACACACGGCATTTGATCATCGACTATATGCATACTTCCCAATACACACACACACACACACACACACACACACACACACACACACACACAAAAGTACACACACAGACAGACACAAGTACACACACACACACACACAGACAGGCACAAGTACACACACACACAGACAGTCATAAGTACACACACACACACACACACACACACACACACACACACACACACAGACACACAGTCACAAGTACACACACACACATACACACACAGACACACACACACACACACACACACACACACAGACAGAAAATAAAAAATACACACATGAGCCAAAGAGATAATTACACACATACATAGAGAGAGAGAGAGAAAAATAATAACATACATACATACATAGACAGGAAGAGAAAAATAATAACATACATAACATACACACACGAGAAAAAGAGATAATAACATACATAACATAACATACATACATACACGAGAAAAAGAGATAATAACAACATACATAACATACACACACGAGAAAAAGAGATAATAACATACATAACATAACATACATACATACACGAGAAAAAGAGATAATAACAAACATAACACACACACATACACAGACAGAGAAAAAACCGTAAACCCGAGATCAGCCTTACCCTTAGAGACATACCTCTCTGCTTGGCCTGCTCATAGTCACTCTTGCACACCAGCTTATTATCCTCCATCAGGTAAAACTCGTCCCCTGTGTTGAGCTGACGTTGGCATATGACACAGGCGAAGCAGTGAAGGTGATACACATTGTCTTGGGCCCTACGAACGACCTGGGTGGGTGGGATGCCTTGTTCACACCCAGAGCATTTCGTTCCATATCTCCTGTTGTGGAAGTGAAAAAAAAAAAAAAGGAAGGGAGGTTAGGCTGATTATTATTATTATTATTATTAGTGTTGTGGGTGTGTGTGTGTGAGCTTGTTTGTTTTGGTGTGCATTGAGAGAGGTGTGTGTGTGTGGGGTTGGGGTGTGTGTGTGTGTAATATAAATACAAATGTAATATCCTTGGTCTTACAGAGATCAGGTTGAGCCCTCACCTTGTTTCCCTTTACCAGCTGCCAGGCTACAAAATGTTTACAAATTGTAGGAACACACATGGTGGTGGTGTAGCCTTGTACATTTCTCATTGTTATCATTCCATTGAACTTAGTGAATTTTCAAAAGTAGATACATTCATAGAATGTATTGGTGTTCAAACAACCATTGTGGGGAAGAAAACATTATTATTATGTATTTATAGATCACCGAGTGGAAACATAGATAAATTTATGAATGCTCTTACAGAAATTTTCTCTTTAGCCTATGATAAAAAATTTCAAGGCATCTTTGCATTTGGTGATTTTAATTTAGATTTGTTAAAATGCAATGACAACAATATTCTGGAATTCTGTAACCTAATGTATACATTTTCCCTATTTCCATTGACCACAAAACCTACAAGAGTCACAGATACTACCGCCACACTTATTGACCATATATGGTCAACACAACCAGAGGCAAATGTCGGGAACTATATAATTAACTCGGACATTTCAGATCATTTTCCAGTATTATCACAATTCAAACATGTAGTATGTGATCCCCAACACACGTCTATAAGAGATCTATAACTGACTCAGCTCTCAATAACTTTAGTTATGATCTAGAAAAGGTTAATTGGAATTTTGTATTACAATGTGACTGTCCTAACGAATCTTTAATCTTTTTTTCAATGAATTCAATACACTATTTCAGAGGCACTTTCCAATAAGGAAAATTTGTGTAAGTAATAAGCATGTCATCAGCCCATATATTACCCCTGCTTTAAAAAGGTGTATTACTGAAAAAAATAGATTGGGAAGACTGGCAAATAAGTGGCCTCTAACATATAAAGAAACTTACAGGCAATATAGAAACAACTTAACTAAAAAATTAAAAACAGCTAAAAATGAATATTATAAAAATAAGTTAAAAAATAATCAAGGAAATCCCAAATCCATTGGAATACCATAAACTCCCTTTTAGGCAGGACAAATAAGGCCAATAATACAATATCATTCGATCAACCATGTACTAATATCTCCACTGCCTTTAATGAACATTTTATTAATCTCGGTAATTTAGAATTAAACTGTTCGAACACTGATTATATGAAGTATTTATGTCAACCCCCCGCCTTCTCAATGTATATGATGCCAACAAATACCACCGAAGTACGAATAATTTAAAGGCCCTTAAATCTAATTGTCCAGGATATGATGAAGTCTCTCCAAAAATACTAAAACATTCATGTGAATTATTGGCCATCCCTTTAACCTATATTATTAATCTATCACTGAAAAAAGGCATATTTCCTGATCATTTAAAAAAAGCCAGAGTCATTCCTTATTTAAGTCCGGTAATAGATGCGACATCAATAACTACAGGCCAATCTCAATCTTACCTGCTTTCAGTAAAATTTATGAAAAAATTATCACGTCACGCCTAACTAACTACCTTGAAAAAAATAACCTATTAACTAAATACCAACACGGCTTTAGAGCAAATCACTCGACGGAAACTGCTGTATTACACTTTGTCAATAATGTCTATAAATTTTTGGAGGAGAAGCTGTATGTGGTTGGGATTTTTATTGATCTGTCCAAAGCATTTGACTCATTAAATCATTGTATTCTGTTAGATAAATTAAAACATGTCGGGATAAGGGGTGTACCTCTACAGCTTTTCGTAGTTATCTCTGCAATAGATCACAATCTGTATTCTGTAACAATAGTTCTTCGCAGTTTGTACCTATATCCAGAGGTGTACCACAAGGATCAATTATAGGACCAATTCTTTTTCTCATATATATAAATGATATAATCAATGCTAGCACAAAATTCCAATTTATTATATATGCTGATGACACTAATCTCCTACTAGCTGATAAAGACATCAATTCCCTACATTTAAGCATAAACATGGAAATTAATTTAATATCTCAATGGATAAAATCAAATAAACTAAAGCTCAATGTTTCTAAAACTAATTATATATTTTTCAGAATAGATCCATAAAAAAATAGTCTGCCTCCACTACAGTTGGAAGGCGAAACATTAAATCGAGTAAACCATACAAAATTCCTAGGTGTTTGCATAGATGAAAATCTGAATTGGAAATTGCACATAGAAGAGGTTTGTATGAAAGTCTCAAAGATTTGTGGCATAATGTACAAGATACGGTATAATCTTACACTAGATGCATTGCTTAGTATTTATTACACCTTATTTTACCCTCACTTAACTTACTGTGTATCATCTGGGCCAGTACGTGGCCATCATTCTTAAATAAGATAACAATAGCACAGAAGAAAGTTGTCAGATGTATTCTTTTCTTAGGCAAATTTGACTCTGTAACTGAAAGAATTTCTTCAATGAAAATGTTAAAATTTGAATCTATACATAAATATTTTTCGTTACTGTTGATTTATAAAATGCTTACAAATTACACAGGAAATAGAATTTTCAAACTTATTGATAATGTACACCAGACTAGAAGCAATAATGTAGATTTGATTTGTCCACAGTTCAGAACAGCTTTATATAAAAACAGTATTTTATGTTCGGGTCCAAATTATTAACAATCTACCACTAAATATAAAAGTTTTAGTAAAAACAAACAACTATTTGTCATTCAAAAGGGAAATAAAAGATTTTATACTTCAGAATTCTTAGTGGGTCTACTTTAACATGTTTACAATTATAACCATTGTAATTTTGTTGCATAAGTTATGTAATAACCCAATGTAATAAATATTTTGTAATACCATTGATAACATGATATTATCAAGATGATTTTTTGCTATAGTTAGGTTTAGGCATGTCTGAAAGCACCTATGTTAATTAATATCTGCCTGTCAGGGAGCTTCGGCTCGACAGACTCATCTATTATACCAATCCTTAAATTTTGTACATATGTATGTAAAATAGCAATAAATATTTACTTACTTACTTACTTACTTACTTACTTACTTACTTACTTACTTACTTACTGTGTGTGTGTGGTAGGTTTGGTTTTGGGGTGATATTGAGAGAGGTGTGTGTGTGTGGGTGTGTGTGTGTGGTAGGTTTGGTTTTAGGGGTGATATTGAGAGAGGTGTGTGTGGGGAAGAGGTGTTGTGAAGTGTGTGTGTGTGGTAGGTTTGGTTTGAGAGAGAGAGAGAGAGAGAGAGAGAGAGAGAGAGAGAGAGAGAGAGAGAGAGAGAGAGAGGAGAGAGAGAGAGAGAGAGAGAGAGAGAGAGAGAGAGAGAGAGAGAGAGAGAGAGAGAGAGAGAGAGAGAGAGAGAGAGAGAGAGAGAGAGAGAGAGAAAGATTAGAATGAAATAGAGGAGAGATTGAGACAGCGAGGGAGATTGTAGGATATGGGAAAGGTTAGAGAAAGAGTGAGATAGAATATTAGGTTAAAACAGTGATAGATGAAGAGAGTGAAAGAAGGGAGAGAGCGATGATCGTGAAAGTGAAAGCGTGTGTTTTCAGGAGGCATAATATAATATAATTTACAGGAAGCAGTGATCCTCCATTTCACACACACACACACACAGACACACACAGACACAGACAGGCACACACACACACACACACACACACACAGACAGGTACAAGAACACACACACAGACAGACAGACATACACACACACACACAGATAGGCAGGCACAAGTACACACACACACAGAGACAGACACACACTCACACACACAGACAGACAGTCACAAGTACACACACACACACAGACAGACAGGCAGACAAGAACACACACACACACACAGACAGGCACAAGTACACACAACACAGACACACAGACAGGCACAAGTACACACACACACAGACAGACAGTCACAAGTACACACACACACACAGAGACAGGCACAAGAACACACACACAGACAGAGACAGGCACAAGTACACACACACACACACACACACACACACACACACACACACACACACACACACACACACACACACACACACATACATATATTTTACCCTTCATAAACCTAACTCCCCAAAAAACAGAAGTTACAGATATAGTTACGTGCAATAACAATTCACTCTCAGCTTATATACATAGGGACTGTTTTAATTAACGCTTTAGTAAATTATCATCATCATTATCATCATCATCATCATCACACTTACTGAAATACTCGAGTTCATTATTACCTCTGCATTATCTAAATTAATTGATGAAAATATTACTAGCTTTCAATAATGAGATGCTTTGTTGTTGTTGTTATTGTTGTTATTGTTATTTTTATGTTTTTTTTCAGTAATAGGATTGGAATGAAATGAGGGAACTTGTGTATAGGCTATAAGTGTGTTTGTTTATTGTGTGTGTATGTGTGGGGGTGGGATTTGTGTGTGTGTGTGTGTGTGTGATGAGGAACATGGGACACACACACATACACACACACACTCCTCACTCACACACACACACACTCCTCAACCATACACACTCCTCACTTCTCACTCACACACACACACACACACACGCACACACACACACACACACACACACACACACACACACACACACACACACACACACACACACACACACACACACACACACACACACACACACACACACTTAAAATCCCCCCCACACACACATACACACACTTAAAATCCCCCCCACACACACATACACACACTTAAAAACCCCCACACACACATACTTAAAAAAAAAAACCTTCAATACTTATATCTACACACACACACACACACATACACACCTGAAAAAGTCCTCCTTGCAATACACTTGTTGATTCCTGGCAAAGCACTTGTCTGTGAGTTGGGCACCGCAGTCAGCACACTTGAGACAGCGAGAGTGCCAAGTCCTTTCCAACACCTTCAGTATAAATCGGTCCAATATCGCTTCGCTGCACCCGGCACATTTGGGGATCGTGGCTGCGTTGGTAGAGGGAGAGAAAAAGGGGAAGGGTTTTGGTTAGATATGGTTGGTTGTTTTGGTAGGGAGAGTAATGGGGAAGAGTTGTGGTTGGATGTGGTTGTTTGTTTTGGTGGAGAGAGAGAGAGAGAGAGAGAGAGAGAGAGAGAGAGAGAGAGAGAGGGTATGGTTAGGTAGTTTGGTTGGTGGATGGGTTTGGTTATATTGGTGAGAGAGAGAGAGAGAGAGAGAGAGAGAGAGAGAGAGAGAGAGAGAGAGAGAGAGAGAGAGAGAGAGAGAGAGAGAGAGAGAGAGAGAGAGAGAGAGAGAGAGAGAGAGAGAGAGAGAGACAGAGACAGAGACAGAGACAGAGACAGAGACAGAGACAGAGAGAGAAAGAAAGAGAGAGAAAAAATAAAAATCAAGTAATCTGGTTGACAACTTCAAAACAACAACACATCAAAAGTATCATCATTCAACAATAACAAAAATAAACAAACAAATGAATAAACACACATATAAACACACCCTTCTTGCCCCAGATGCGTATAGTAAACAAATTCACACCTGTGCGTAAAAAATGGTGGGATGCTTTTGATTAATTTGCGTTGAACAAGTGTTTCTGTCTGACTTTCTTACGTAGAAAAAAAATACATGCACACACACACTCTCACTCACTCTATCTCACACACACATGCATACTCTCTCTCTATCTCACACACACATACATACACATACTCTCTCTTTCACACACACATACAGTCATACACACTCTATCTCACACACACTCACACACATACTCTCTCTCTATCCCACACACACTCACACTCTCACTCACTCTATCTCACACACACACACACACACACACACACTCTCTCTCTCTCTCTCTCTCTCTCTCTCTCTCCTCTCTCTCTCTCTCTCTCTCTCTCTCTCTCTCTCTCTCTCTCTCTCTCTCTCTCTCTCTCTCTCTCTCTCTCTCTCTCTCTCTCTCTCTCTCTCTCCTAACTTAATATATCTAACATTATAATTACAATACATTTTTATCCAATTATAGTTCGAGTTTGAATTAGGTAACATCTTGTGAACCAATCCTATAAATTATTATTATTATCCTTAAGGAGAAATTTTGTGTTGGTAGGTAAATCTGAGCAACTGAATCCTCCAAACTATTCCAAGCAACAACAACAACAGAACAAAAAACACCATTATTTTTGTTCATCTGTGTGTCCTGTGTGTTTCCTGGCATATATACTTGGAGGAATCAAGGCACTCCAATGTAACAAAAAAAGTGAATTAATTATCTACTCCCCTTTTAAGGATTATAATTATGTAAAATCGTGTATGAAAATTGAGGCTATCTGATTCCACCTGACCATGCATACCACGAAACAAACAAACAAACAAACTTCTCTTCCATGTAGGTAGGTGGGTAGGTAGTGGGTAAGTAGGTAGGTGGGTAAGTAGGTAGGTGGGTAGGTGGGTAGGTAGGTAGGTGGGTAGGTAGGTGGGTTGGTAGGTGGGTAGGTAGGTGGGTAGGTAGGTGGGTAGGTGGTGGTGGTGGTAATTTTTGAAGGACTATATTAAACCTACAAAAATTATCAATACCTACATCACAGAGTCCCTTAATTAATCAAAAACACACCGGTAATCTTATAATATAAATAATAATATAAATAATATATATAAATAATGATATGAATAATAATAAAAATAATAATAAAAATAATAAAAATAATAATAATATAACCTTGTATAAATAATAATAAAAATAATAATATAAATAATAATAAAAATAATAATATAAATAATGATATAAATAATAATAAAAATAATAAAAATAATAATATAAAAATAATAATATAAATAATAATAATATAATATAACCTTCCTTGTATAAATAATAATAATAATAATATCACTTTAGATACTGTATAATTATGTCACACGTGTATTCCTATGTTGTTTATAAGTCGTAGTTAATAAAAAAGGACCTGTATAGTTATTGTGTGTATAGTTTTGTGTATAGTTTTTGTATAGTTATTGTGTATAGTAGTGTATAGTTACGTATAGTTTTTTGTATATTGTAGTTACGTATAGTTTTGTGTATAATATAGTTGTGTATAGAATTGTGTATATTATAGTTTTGTATAATATAGTTACGTATAGAATTGTGTATAATATAGTTATGTATAGTTTTGTGTATAATATAATTGTATATATTTTTCTATATAATATAGTTACGTATAGAATTGTC